>JAMBLF010001747.1:0-46582 GCA_030578115.1 Leucoptera coffeella
TTTACATTACCCCTTCAATATGGTATCTATCTCACTGTCATAATATATCTTATTGAGCCAACTCCTATGTAAGGGCCTATATGATCACCCATATATGTTCCTTATGTCAATCTACTAAAAAACATTTACATTTTGCCAAAAAGCCCATAAAGTGAAACAGATGACAAAGTCTGTGCAAAGTACTGTTTTATTAGTATAAATTATTGAGAATTAATTAATTAAAACATTAAAATGTTTTGCATTTATTACAGTATAAAAAATTGTAAATATAAATGTATTACTGAAATTATGATTGCTTATGAAATTAATATATTTCTTACCTTATAAGAGAGGTTTTATTGAATTGTATATCTTACTCTGATTTTTATGTTTTCAATTTATTAATCAGCAAGGTAGAATTTTTTTTTTACATATTGAATATTTTAACTGATTTCGTTATGAAAATGATTGAATGCACATCAAAATACTGAAACATTACCATCAATACCAATAGCTTTAGCATGGATTGGGACTATTATTTTGGTGTATAACTCAGTGTTTTTGAATTTAGATGTGTACATTTACACATTATTTTATGTTTGCCTAAAGACAAGCCATTTTATAATGTGACTTTAAACCACTAGATTCTTAATATTAGTACTAAGAGGCTGGATACCTCAAATATGATCTTAGTAATATTTTTGCTGTCTTTGTGACTGCAAGTAAGAAACTTTTTATTCATTTATTATTCACCTACATTCATACATACAGTCACTCTTATACATCCCTAAGGTAAAGAATATTGATTCTGACACCTTCACTCATACCTTTTCATACATGCTCTTCTGTTCTTCATGTTGCATACATTCACCTAAAGAAGAATGTTTCCAATTTAATTAAGAGTTGGTTATGTATTGTTTATTACTTAATTCAATGAACACAATATGATTTCTAAGAAATATGACAAGATTTTACCAATAGAATGTTTTGTCAACTAAAAAAGCTGTTATCAACTGAAGGTAATAGGATGCAAGTTCAGAACAGTCCTATTTCCTATCCTTGGCAACAGGACATTTGAATAGTTGATATTTGCGAATATTATACATTTAAAAGAATACTATTTGTTAATTGTGTTTCACAAGATCTCTCAACTTTGAAAGAGAGTGGTGTCCATTGTGACAGGAGGTAAAACTCATCACCAAAGTTATAACATAACTATACACAACCTTTGCCCATTGAATTACAACCATAATTGCAGAGTTCACAATAATGTCTGTTTACCCCACAAGGAATGACTTGTGAAAGTGTTTTTGTTAGCTTGTATACTATAATTTACTGATATGCCTGTTAAAGAAGTGTAATATTAAGAAATGAGCTATTTTGTGAATAATGCTAAATATACATTCCAGAAATTGGTATAAATGTTTTATTTAATGGAAGTTAGAATTCCTAAATGCATGGAATTATTCATATTATAATTATGTTCAGTCCCTTCATTTTTGGGTCGTAATTAATAAACACATATGCATTTAGGTCTTCCAAACCCTTTTGTGGTGGACAGATCAAACAATTTGGTTACATTTAGCATTAATATTGGTGTTGTGAGGACATGGAATATAGGTGGCTGGTTGCTAGGCCATTGTAATAGTTACATTCTACGACATGTCGAGAAGAAGAACAACTAAATATTTTATCTATTTATGATCTACATTAGTGCAACTCCGTGTAATTAGGGGTAAAACCTAGTTCAGTCAACACTACCAAACTATCAAAGCAGTTGATTTTATTCGTTTTCATGATTAATAATTAACGGGACTTATCGCGTAAGTTTTTATATAATAAAATTACCTTTATTAACCCGACGTTTCGGCTACGTTGCAGTAGCCATGGTCACCTTAAATATGATTTTTAATCGTTTTATTTACACGCATTCCTCGTAGACTAATCCTTTGTTCGAGGAATTGGTCTCAACTGATGGTCATAATATCATGAAAAGATAGGGTAAAATATTATTACTAACCTCCTAGAAACGTCTGTAAATAGCATCCAGAGTTGCTCACAGTGATCACGTCCCTGAGTCCTCGGTTTACAATAAGGAAAAATATATGAGCATCACTGAAAAAGTATTTTGTTACGTTAAGTAAAAAATGTTTGTTGCAAAGTAATATGCAACAAAAGTTTTGAATATCCCTCTAAGAACTATGTTTTATTGAATTTGCTTCAAAAAGTTCATTTCTCAATCATTCTAAATGTCAAGCAAGCTCATTGCGCTCTTTTAGTTCATTCGTTCATTCATTCGCGCGGTAGCGTTGTTTGGGGGTGGACGTGTGCTTGTTCTGAAAAGTTCACCCGAAAGTTTCTCATCCACGGAAATAAAGTTTACGAATAATAAAACCAAATATAGAGTTTGTAACTCGCAGTGTAGTGTCTGGTGCTTCGACGTCTTGTGTCCTATGTGTTTATTGTGAGTTAGTATCGCTTTTGTAGCGTTTACCGTTTTTCTCATTGTACGTTACTTGTGTCGATTGTAAAAAGCGGTGCTAGGGCTGCGAGCTTCGCAAGTTACTGAGCTCCCAAACAACTTGGTGAAAGTAGACTCAGGTTGGGTCTTGTAAAGGACACGCTATCGGAATACAACGCTTCTACACGACGTTATACAACAATTAACTCGAAAAGGTATGTTTGTTCAGTCAGAATAATAATTTAATTTCAGTATTCTTGTGAAGCATTTGGTGTGTAAAAAATATACGATTTCATCCCGAAACGTGTTAATATAAGATGAAGTCTGCATTACTTTACTAAGCTAGACCTTTCCATTCATATTTCATTATTTCTCACCGAGTGGAATCTTCACGTTAAAGTCAATGCCCAAAGCACGTTGCGTTGTCTTCGCATGCATTGTCCATAAATGTGGACATTTTTTGCGGACGAAAAAGATACGAAGTAGACATTCGAAAGATGTTTGCGTTCCGCATGGTTGTTGCAAAATGCATTCATTACGGGAGCGATTCTCGTTATTACCTATGCGCACGACATTATACACCGCACTCGCTACGAAAGATGAAGAAAAACTTTAAGAACCCTTCACATATTGTTTTTTTTTATTTCTATCAGGCTTTACGTGTATGAACTAAATTGTTAATGACAGTAATTTATTGATGATAATCCATTTAAGAAATTAGAAGTACTTACTTAGTTAATTTCACTTCATTACTCAAACACATTGTAAATTATGCCACATTTTTAAGTCCCTGATGAAACCAAGAAAAACAGTTACAGTGACTGAGGGGTTTTGAAGCTTCATGGTTCTGCCCATTTATTTGGGGATTACTTATAGATGAAATGAATGAAAATTACATATGTACTTACATCCTTTGTATAGCATGGCACTACAAAGTCCAATCCTTGTGCTGAATAACAATAATGTCCTTTTGCTATTTTGTGCAATGTGACTAAAGATCAATGTTATCTATTTGAGGATGGGTTAGGGACCTGTTACCAACATTCCATATCTAAGGGTTGCCTGAGGTTATGCCTAACCAAAATAACCAAACAACAAAAGCATATTCAGACACAGTGACAGCTCACAATACAAATACACACACAATTTAAATCAGAGAGCGAGAGAGATAATGCCTCAGCATATTATGTATTTTTGTCAATACCATGAATCTTGTAATATTATATTGTGTAGTTTGTATTAATGAAATTATAGATGGAACATTTAAACCATGCTTATAAATATCAAGATACGATTCTCGATCAGTATAACCATAATTGTTCTGTACAATTGAATAATAACCTTATAGCATGATTATTGTAATATTTGTCACATGGTATGAAGTTAAGTTGCCATATGATAACCATACATAAATTAATTTAAACACTTTCTGCATATTAATATTTAGGACTATGATTAGAAAGTGCTAGCATAAACAAAAATTTCTTTCAGCATAATTACTATATCTCTATCAGGTAAAAGTGTTTATAAATGGTGACATGGTTTACCATACAGTATACAGTGATATTAGATGCACTATCTGGTTAATATGTGGTTCGATGCAGCCTTAGAATCATTAACTCTGCTGTTTCAGCTATGTTAGTTAGTTACTTGAATCTTTTTGTTATTAGATATTCTGTTTCATAGACTATGTACAAACACAGAATATGTATATGTACACATATACTTATATTTATTACATAACATATTAGATAATATCTTTCATGTTATCTCAAGTGCCCACTTGAGTTTAAACATGAGTAAATCGGAATCAATAAGAGATATTTGGGTTCTTATCTCTAACGCATAAATACCGCTGATAAAATGCACTTTGTATTATGAACTCTTAACTGTTGATAACACATACACTTATGCATTCTATTCTTATTGGGGTGGACAGATCTTTGAAGAGATATTTAGCATAACTTTGAGTGTGATAGCATTGACTTGTAAAAATTAGGATAGGTTGCTAGCCCATCAATCACCAAATCCTTTCTAGCATTGTATAACATTCCATAAGAGAACTAGTATTACCTATTTACTTATAATGATACTTGTAAATACATCAACAACAATGACCTTTACCCTATTGGGAATAGACAGAAGTCTTAAGGTTGCTATGCAAAGTTCAGTATGTTGAAGAAAACAATAGTTTCAAGAAATCTTTACAGTTAATAGTTAATTGTGTTATTTTAAATTTATTATTTATTTTAATCTTTTGAAAACTTTTTACTGTTAATAGTTAGGTACATATTTTTTTAAACCCTTATTGTCTAAAAAAAGACTTTGAACTAGAATTAGTTACCTATTAGAGTGTATAGAATTCACCTTGACTGCATAATATGAATGTTAAAAAGATAAGTAGGTATTTTATCAGTTATTTGATATGTGTAACTAAGTATATGTAAACAATTTTGTTAACTACTGGCATACAACAGGAGTTTTTAACCTTTTTTTATGGATTATAATGTAACACACTAACCAGCTTGGTATATTAGTGAGCAGAAAGTTCTCAGAATCTATTTGGGCAAAACAGTCTAGCAAACTTACCAATATTTCATATTAAATAAAAATAATAATATAAATTAATAAGATGGTAATGCTAAATGTGACCAAGGAGATATTTACTAAGGTCTCCAGGGTTGTGACCTATCTAAAGTGACAGAAGGAAGCAATTACCTTTATCTTGTGGTACTGTCCCTAAGTAGGGGATATAAGGGCGTGAGTGCATGTAAATAAATAGAAGCGTTGTGTATTTGGTCGTGTGCCCGCCTAGATACCTATTGTGGGCTGCGGCGGCAAGGAGCGGGTCAGTAACCGCACTTGTTGCGCGGCCGGTTCCTACAACTCCGTTGCCACTCGCGCCGCTAAATAAAAAAAACAAATATGTCAGTCTCAACTGACATTGACTTTAAACTTGGGTTTTTTTAACCTGAATCGGCGATCGTGCGAGACGATGGAAAGCCGTGTTGTGCCCGCACATCGGATGAAAAAAATGTTTAACATAAACAAATGAGATGGAGTTATGTGAGCCACTTGTTGTAAGGTTTTTGTGGGCGTATGCTAATAGGTGTAGATTATTCCTAGCGCGTGGAGTACATAACTGTGTTAGCAAGTTTTACATTAAATAGCAATTAGACGGCATACTTGGGAGCTAACTGGAAAAATGCTTATCGAAATTGTTAAGGCCACTAAGACATTTTTTCGTCAACAAATGTGTTTGATGTGTGTCAGTGTTTACCTAATTTTAACTTAACAAACAATGCATTGACATCTAATGGTTCGCTTTAGATCACCTAAGGCAAGTAAATGTAGGATACCCACTAGTCAAAATCTGTTACCTACATTGCCTACTGTACTAACCTGACTATTCAAAATATGGGCTCAAGAACCTCTGATGTACCTCCATATCAATAGACTTCCAAATATTCACCCTGCACAATTAATGATCGTAATATACAGATACGGATGCAAATATCAGTGATTTGTCAGGATCGGGACTCATGGGATCTCTACCTACCCCGCTACAAAGACGGGCGCAATGTGTATGTATGTATGCAAATACCCAGTAGCGGTTGTACAGAGTGCATGACGTATCGGCACCTGTGTTTGCACTACGTGTGCCTGTCCAAACACGGTAACGTTGTTTCCACTTTCATGTTTGACAAATAGACACTTGGGTTCACGTTGTTACTTGTAAAATTTACTTGTATGGGTGCACGACTGTAATTCGTTAAAGGGTAGTCGGTATTCAGTGATTGATGAGTTTAGAGACATTGTATTAGTTAACCCATGTAAATTACATAGACTTAATATGACAGTCGGATAGACAACATATTGAAAAAGGGTGAAGTTACAAGTACCTATAAGCGCCGAGTGTGTTTAAAGTTTTTTTGTCAGGATCGAGATAAATGGGGATCCGTGATCTTTAGCTACCCCCTCGACAGGGAAACGGGCATGATATCAATAGTTATCTGTGTAATATCATACAATCCATGAGTTATTGTTGATTGCAGTGTACTCAGAGATACATAGTAATTAGTTAAGTTACTTTATGACCACATCGAACCCACTTTTTACTTGTTAGAAGCGAGCACACTACGTGACAGGTTATTTTGGGCATCAAATCCCGATGTATGATTAAATCCCGTCCGATGTTCGTAGGCCGTAAATAGATTGCTTTCTCTCTTCGCAGCATGTAGATGATTAGGAACTACGTTTGTATAAAATCTAATACATTATGGACTAATAATAAAATTCTCCAGTAACTAACTAACTAGTTGTTATATAAATATACAACCGCTAAAGTTAAAACTAAATGCAATCCAGGAATCCTAGGTTCTGTCGCAGTCTATCTGTCTATCATAATTAGTTGTAATGTCATAATTAGTTACAGAACAATGGTATCGGATTGCGAGCCCAATATATTCCTTTTAGTCCTACTCCCTTAGTTGCCTCTTACGCCATGCCGGCAAGAACGGCAACTAGTTAGTATTCTTCTTACGTCCCAGACTAGCACGGGACGGCTTAGTTGTATGTGGTGAAATATAATATAATGTAGGTTTCGAAGCTAGGATTCGAAAGAATCTAAAAAATAAAACCTCTTCCTGAATAACCACAGCTAGTTACTCAATAGAAATCCCAGATCAACAACAAGCTATTACGTATGTACGTGAGTTTTATCATAGGTATTTATTGGAACAATTGGTCGTAACTAGGTCACTGGAATGTCACTTTGTGCTCATCTGATTGCGGGGTAATGAAGCTTTTATGCTCAGTCGATGTCCTGGTTTCGGCTTAATGACTATTCGGCTGCGAATAGGCTAGGTTTATGAAAGGCTTTATGCGTTTGTTCACCGTGTTTGATAGTGTGTGTATAGCTAAGGGCTTATAAAATACGTACCTACTTAGTTATACGCGATTATCTTTAGTGATGTGTATGTATGTATAGATATAATTTTGATGTTATTTTAGCAAATGGCACCAATGTATTACGTTTGGGTTGAGTTGAAACCTTTTTGCTGCGTCAGTAACATGAACAAGCTGTATCCCCTATTTCGTAAGTTTTAATTGTAAATGTTTTATATTGTCTATGTATAACTATTCCAGTCTGAGAATAAGCCCTTATTTTATGACAGACAGAAAAGTGTTGTGTTTGAAATTCTGCCTACTCCGAAAGAGATAGAAAGGCATGAGTATATGTAATTTATAAATTATCACGTGGTCTTAGATATTTTGAAGTAGACAGATCTTAGAAGAAAAACATACGCAAATTACTTAGACCTAATGGAACTTAGTTACTTAGATTTACTTTCGTTAACAACCTATCGCTCAATAGATTCCATGAACCCATACTCTTCCTTTACAACTTCCACAACTCATAACATACTCAACTCCTAAGCAAAACAAACATTTAAACCAAGCTTTAAAAAGTGATTTATCCAGATGAGGTATCGAGTCACGAGTGTCTTAATGATGACTCCGTTCTTCTGGTCATTTGCGATGGCTGGCCTCCTGAGCATGTTTTAATGATCGAGCTTTCTATTGTTACGTAAATTCTTATGTTATGGAGTCTATAGATTGATTGCTTTTAGTAGTATGATCTATGTAGTCTGCGATGTTAATAGAAATAGTCTTAATGTAGAGAATAAATAACTAACTAGTTCGTATAAAAAAAAAAGTTACTATTACTTATTTTAGGTTACATTTTTTTTCGGCGTGAAGACAATCTGTACTGATCTGCCAAGAAGTATAACTAACATTGTAAGGATTCAAAGGAAGTTTATGTTATCTTAGATAGACTCGTAGGCTAGCTGCTGTTACCGATAAACTATAATAAATTACTTATCTGTGTTCTATAACTGAATACTTACATGGTGATTCTTACATTTCTGGTCCAACGTTTGATGGAAAATTGTTTGGAACTTAAGAGCCAAAGGTTGAGCTCTAATGTTATAGCTTAGTTATCAATATCTTTCAAGTATGATAGCAAAGTGGCATTTTAAGTATGTAACTGTTTATATGTAATACCATACTTAGTTAGTATGATTTACTCACACAACGGTTAGATAATAAACATAATCATTTCTAAATATGTAACTAAGCGTTTAAATTATGAAGTATATTTAGTCTTATCATTAACAAACATTAGCCCTAATGAGAATAGTACACAAATCAATTCGTAAATAACATCGTTAGGACCTCGATAGATTATAAAAGGAAAATAATTAAATACAAATACATTATGTTCTTTGTGTCATTGGTCCATTGTTATTCACAGATATTTGGAAAATAATAGATAGCTACATTTATGTCTTAGCAAACTAAGGGAAAAACGAGCAATGAAATCTAGTTATTGACAAATTCTTAATTAGCTCTTTTAATTCCGTTATAGCTAGTTACAATAGATACGCTTAAAGTAAATTCAGAGATAATTCTGCAAAGTTCTATCCAACCTGAAATAACCATTCTCGTTCTTAAATCCTTATCAGGGACAGAACCTCAGAGACCAATCACCTTGATCATCTAGCTTTCATATTGAGCTTCAAAATATCATGGAACTAGTTAGTATGTATGTAAGCAATTTCTAAAAATCAAGGTCACCTATTGCCTACACTTTCGTATGGGAAAGATATTATCTATTTTCTTGGCTGACGATACCTGTCGCCTATTCATGGGAATCCGAACAATGCCACTAATTATAGGTTCGACTTTTTAGGTGAAGAATGCACTTCGAAAGATCTTATCGTACTGTGCTGGATTGGGACGATGAGAATGTAATCAGCTGTTTTACTTAGTCTCTTGTTAAATGCAGTGTTTTACTAGGTTCTTATGGCAATCGAAGATAACAGTAAGTAATATTAAGTAACTAAATTAGCATATTAATTTGAAGCGAAATTTTGTGTGTTAGAGCTTCTATGCATCCTTTGAAAAAACACAGTCATAATGTTTATGCTCATAAGTGACTGATGGTCATATTTATGCACACTCACCCTATTGTCTTCACGACCACTCTATTGTTACTTTAAAGGATAGCCAGAAGTACAACCTAATTACTGACGAAGTTACTGTGTATTCTATATGCCAGCTAGCCATCGTTCGTTCTCGTTTTAGGATGTGATTTCAGTTTTAGTTAGGTCTAACATCTTATTCGTAAACCTTTTATTTTCCTAGATTTGGATAGTCTTCATAGACGTAATCCGGATTTACTAGTTTGGTTTATTATCCTATGATGATCTGAGAGTCATTAAGATTGAAATCAGCTTTCTTTTTATTCTATTGTCAATGAAGGGATATCGTTTTCAGCCTGAATATCACAATTATTGTTTTTCAGGAGTATAGAATCGTGTGTAAGTATGTGTTAAGTAATCGAAAGAACATACACTCACGAAATAGCCATTTTGACGTAATTATGCTTAACTATTACACAATAATTTATCGTAAGTTGGTAATTAAAATTCGTTAAACCAAATTACATTGTCAATCTTTAACGACATGAAATTATTCGGTATTAAGTGATTAAAATCGTTATTCATAAGTGCGTGTATACAAGACATTTGAAAAAGGGGACTGAGTGACTTAATTAGGAAAAATCGGACGAATAAAAAGTGTGAATTTTCTCTAACTCGATTATACGTATTAGCATATTCGATGTGCGGACGAATCGATCGCAATAAATCGATTCATAGCGCTATCTCGATATTAACATCGGCATACCGGCACGCGACACTGCCTGCACTAAGATATAATCACGTATTTTTTATAAGGTAGTTAGACAGAACTTCTTAGCTCCTCTTAGTCACTAAGTAACTATCGGGATTGTGTTGGCTTTGAAATGGAATGTTACAAACATATCGTCTAATAGAATCCATTGACATCATGAGGAAGTCTTTCTATACTTCGGAATGGGCAATAATCGCCACAGGTACAGGTTTAACATTAAACACCTGTTGTGGAGCCGAACTCCAACTAATTAATTTTAGGCAAAATTGTAGTTCAGTAGAATCGTATTGTAATTCAGTCTTTTTTCACTCACGAAGTCTGTCTTTTGCTACTACATTAACTACTTTACAATTGCGATTCTACTGAATTAAAATGTAAGTGAAATGGACTGGCCCAATAAGACACATGACAGTCAGATATATTCCATATTGAAAAAGAGTGAAGTTAGAAGTACATATAACTGGCGAGTGTGTATGAGTGTCAATGAAGCGAAAGTGTTTTGTCAGGATCGGAACATGCCGACCCCTACAATGAACCAGGCGTGATGTATCTATGTAAAATGAATAGGTGAATTTAGGCTCCTGTTGGATGATCACTATCTGGTGTGAAGTAAGTGTAATGTAGCCATAAATCGTACTATCACTCAGGTTCTCCGCAATTGCAAAGATAGACACGCTCTGACTACCTTGCAAGGGATGTTAGTTGTGAAGTGTATGTTTATGTATGTAGCAATTCAGCTGATCCCATAAAGCGATGGTCTCATCGAATTGCTCACAAGGTCGTCACCAGCGGAGCGGAAAGCGATTTGATAAAGAGACGATTTCCAAACATACATACCTACTTCGTGTTACATGTAATGTGTGTTGTATGAGATAAATTCGTGTATAAGGTGTAGAATACTCGTTACTATATTTTGCATTCTTTTATAAGAAATAATACAAAAAGTAATATTTACTTATAATGTATAGTATTTTTATAATTAACTATTGAAGTTACTACTTAGTTTGAATAATCTATGTGTCTTATGCCCAATTTCACCAACGTCCCGTAACTTTAGGGGATCCCCTAACAACGTTTAGGGGATGTTTACGGGATGGTTTGCGTTTCACCAAAATTAGGGACTCCGTAAAGCGCTTCGGGGACCCTTAAATTTAGGGGGCCACGAATCGAGCCCCTAAAGGTTTACGGAATAGTTTTAAGGTATTGATATGGTCTTGTGTGTTGTTTTGTGCCTAGATTTCATTCTAAATATTTTGATTTTGCTATACCCAACCTCTTGCTTTGGAAGTGATACTTCTTCAATGCCTCTAGCTCATACAAAACAAAATGGATGAGGATGACAACCTGTTCGAGTATTTGGATACACTTGATGAGATAAATTATATAAAGTAAAACATTAGCGGCGTAATTAATTAAAAAAGCGAGCGAGCGTGTAGTAATATAAATGTAAACAAAGAGAAAGATCTCTGAGGTGACGTCATGCGCTCTGATTGGCGTTCAACATGTCATGGCGGATTGCCGTATTTAGCGATTTTATTTTATCGATTATTTTATTAATCTTGGTTTTAATTATGAAAAGAATCAGAGTTTTAGAATTAGGAATATTGTAATAATATACACACAAAATATTTCAACGAAATTCACTTGTTGTCATCGTGCCTATTCTAAACAGCTTAGCATCGAAAAAATAACATCACTAAAATTTACGGGTCACTTTGTTTCGGAATGGTTTTGTTGGTGAAAACAAAAAGTGTTTACGGGGTAGTTTAGGGGATCCCGAAACTAAAGGACTCCCTTGTTATGTAACTGTTTAGGGGACTTTGGTGAAATTGGGCATTAGACTAAGTGTAAAGGAATTTAAGGATAAATATCAATAGAACATAAACATAGTTCATACAAATAGCGAGCTTTCTTCCAGCTAAGTAGGGTGGGACTTGGGTTAATTGGATCCTATATGGTTAGTCTTGCAATTTGTCATCGATTAAAATCTATATAATTTTATCTTTATAACTCCGATCCTAATTATAAAAGGTGATCATGAAAAACTAGTTACTGAATAAGATCTTCTGCAAGCAAAGCATATTCTACAATGGGCAATCAAGCCTCTAACAACAGAAATGGCTGTAGTCCGTGAAGTCTAAATAGAATTTGTGAGTTTAGTACTCAAATAGTTCTCCTATTTCAGTCTTAGTGCATTCCTATTCCAATAGGTCTTTGTACTCCAAAGGGATCGGATTGCACCATTGCGAAACCGAACGCCTAATTGCAATATATTCACGCCATGAATTCGACTGAGTAGACTGAGAATTAAAAAGGCTTGTTAAATAAATTTTGCCACCAGCCTTCTTGGGACACTTCCTACCACTGCCAGTGATTTGGCAGATATATTTTATTTGTAAATATATTTACTTTAAGTTTTTATTTTATAATTATCAGTTTATTTTCAACTTTATTTATCTAGATATTATTTTGATTTATTACCTCTTGTTAAATTATGTTTTTGTTGGAACAAAGACGTAAGTTAAGACTTTAAGTTTATTGGTCGGATAATTAGGTATGGCTTAAAACAGTTTATAGTCTCTTAGTCGCATTTTACGACATTCCAATAGTTGCAATAAAGTCACAGAACAGTAAGGGTCAAACACCTACTTATTGCTAGGAGTATTAGTGAAATAGTGATCAAGTATTAGATCAGAATTTAACATAAATAAGAAAATCATCTAGAGAAAATGTATCTTACATCTCGGAGTGATTTCGACTATCATCTGTTCATAATTATATAAAAAAGTTCGATGTGCACATACAGACATGCGTTCACGACCATTAACCTTTGCAGGGTAGTCAGACGTTCAGGTTGCTATCTGCGCAATCGCGGTGGTAGTAATCCTATGGTTACCTCAAACCCACGTGTTGAGCAGATAGTCAGTACTCAATGTGACAGCTGTTTCACCATGTTGCCATTTCCAAGCACTAACTGTTACGATTCGCTGTTCGGGGAACAGGTAGGTTTCCGCACGATGTTTTCCCTCACCGTGATATTAGTTAGTAGAGTGTTTCGTAAATGTTTTTTTATAACGAACATAGGATAAGGTTTTATTATTAGATTGTATTCTGGACTAAATACTACTTAAAGAATTAAGTAATGATACGTGTGTAATAAAATATATTTAGTTCACACATTTTTAACAGTTGATTGTTACCTCACTGAGGTCAGGTTACGGTTTGCGAAATTGAACTTATTATGCAAAAGCTAAAAGTGATCGTTTACCTGAATATGTTTCACATGTGGTTTGGCTTATTGCGTATTATAATAGAATTAGATTAGATAAATAAATAGTGAGGCAACGATGAACTTAATCAAATTATATGTAGAGAAGTCCTTAAGGCTTTGATTGACAAAAACGCGTTCACGACCGTTAACCTTTGTGGACTAGTCAGAGATTCAAGTGGCCATCTCCGAAATTGCGAAGGTAGTCATTCTATGGTCACCTCGAACCCACGCGTTGACCAGATAGTTAGTACTCAATGTGACAGTAGAATTTGATTGGTTTTGTGAATTTTTAATTTTGTAGATACCTTCGGAAGTGGCTATTCAGTCTTATTAACCCATAAGCAGCAATACTCGTGTGGCGAATTGCCACTACTACTATATTTTAAATGTTTTAAGTTTACTGTGGCAACTTTTAGTATGGTAACACTTTTTTCTTGCATCCATCTTGTGGCGTCTGAAATATTTTCTCTTCACCTTGAAATTATAATCCAAGCTCTGTAAACTGTGTTTCATACTGTGAATACTGCTTATTACACAACTGAAGCATCAAGAAACCCAGGAGTTTAATTTCCAAGCCTTCCTCCCATAATTGGTGACCCGCGTTGTGAAAGAACGCAACTTCTAACAAGTAAACTTTGAAACCTGAAACCACCGCTTCAAACTAGGAGAAGGGCCGTCTACAAAGTCGCTGAGTACCGTGAGTGGGTTTGCTGCATGTACACAAGGCATTTTGAATATCATACACAAGCACTGTACATATAAATAGCAAAAGCCCTGCTGCTGCCGCTTCCTGATGTTCCTGTGATGAAAGTACAGATAACTACTGCTTCTCCAAGAAACCAGGCCTGCTGCATTGTGTGGACGTGCCATTCTACCCTGCCAGCCTTCCAGTCAAGTAAGATTTTCTCCGGCAAACTGTGAGTCTGAACTTTTTCAACACTTATTTTGTGGGAACAATCATAAACCTTTCTATTGGTGATTGGTGACAGTGGTGCAGGGAGTGCGTGCAAAATTTCTACTTCAATATTTAACATTAACACTTCTAAATTATCTTGTTTCTTAAGCCTCCGGGAACATTTTTGTACGGCTAGAATTAATGTTTGAACTGAAATTATTAATTTAAATTTACTAAGAAGTACTAGTACTAAGAAGTATTACTAATGATTATTTACAGTATAACATCCTACTAATAATAAGCCTTGAATTATTGTTTTAATATACTGACACCCCACATACAATTTTTCATTCTTGAAACTTTATCAGAGTTAATGAATAGAACACTATTATTACTTTTGTAACATTTGTTTATGTTATATTAGATCATACTCAATAACATTCTGTGCATGTGTGTCCTATTTATATTTTCATTACTTGTTATGCTTTAACTTATGGTGTGAATTTTTTTTGTGTACAGTCAGACAAGAAACTGTTTGGTTTTAATAAATAATATTTTTGCATGTCCGGTATAGTGGCATACAAAAGTTTTAACATTTAAATATTATATTGACTATTTTAACTGAGCTGTCAATTAGGATAACAAATACATATTTCTCTAAATTTTACCTTCAACATTCAGACAAACAAATTTGAATAAAAAATAAATTTAAAATGGCCGAGGAAGATTTGAAGGAACAAATTAAAATTCTCTCTGCTCGTTTGGAATCTGCTCTTGGTGCACAAGTGATGGATATTAAGGTAAAGCTGCCGGCATTTTGGGCTGATAAACCCAAAGCATGGTTTGCTCAGGCGGAGGCTCAATTTGAAATTTCTAAGGTAACACAAGACAAAACAAAGTATGGTTATGTCCTTTCCATGCTGGATTCCCGGTTAGTAGATGAAATAGAAGACATTATCACTGACCCCCCAGACGAAGGAAGATATGACCGCATCAAATATGAACTTATCAAGCGCCTGTCCGTCTCGCGCGGCCAGAGGGTGCGACAACTGCTTAGTGCGGAGCAATTGGGTGATAGGAAGCCCACAGCCTTTCTGAGGCATTTGCGCGCGCTAGGTGGAAACATCGACGAGGGCATCCTTCGCGAATTATGGACTCAGCGACTGCCTCAAGAGGTCCAGCGCATCCTTAAGGTTCAAGAAGACCAAAGTTTGGACAAAGTGGCTGAAATTGCAGATGCCATAGTTGAGATTACTCCAGCGCACAGTTCAGTCCACGCTGCAAGTTCTGTTTCACCAGATTTAGACATGATTAAAAATAGCATTGCTGATCTCAGAAATGAGATCGCAGCGCTTCGCTATTCTCGCCCTGAAGGACGAAATCGCGAGTCAAGGTCGCGATCACTGTCCCGCTCTAAAATATGTTGGTACCACAGCAAGTTTGCAGCAAAAGCAAAGAAATGTATTAAACCCTGCAGCTGGCAACCAGAGCAGCCGGAAAACTTAAACAGCAATCAGTAATGGCGGCATCTGATTGCTCTACTGGTGGCCGTCGCTTGTTTATTCAGGACTCTGCGTCTGGACGTCGGTTTTTAATCGACACAGGCTCGGACCTATGTTGTTTCCCGCGCCATCTTCTTAAAGGGCGTTATAGCGCAACGACATTTGATGTTAGTGCTGCTAACGGGAGCACCATAAAGACATACGGCACCCTTTCTTTACGTCTTAACCTTGGTTTACGACGCGATTTCCTCTGGTATTTTGTGATTGCTGACGTCAGTACACCTATCATTGGTTCCGATTTTTTAGCCTATTATTACCTGCTGCCAGATTGCGCCAACCAGCGACTTATCGATGGAAAAACTAAACTTACAGTTCCAGCTTCCATTGCTCAAATCAGCCAGCCCAGCATCAAAACTATTGTCTCAAATGAATCATATTACTTAAAAATCTTAAATGAATTTCCAGATATTACTCGACCACCCGGATTGCCAAGGATCATGAAACATTGCACAGTCCATCACATAATAACAACTGATGGTCCACCAGTCTCTTGTCGCCCACGCCGTTTGGCGCCGCACAAACTCCTCATCGCTAAAAAGGAGTTCGATGAGATGATTAAATGTGGAACTGCACGTCCTTCTAGCAGCCCTTGGTCTTCGCCATTACATTTGGCCCCCAAAGGTGAGAACGGTTGGCGCCCTTGTGGCGATTACCGTGCATTAAACGCCCGGACGGTGCCTGATAGGTACCCCGTCCGCCACATAGCTGATTTCTCTCACAACTTGGCGGGCTCTACTGTATTCAGCGTAGTAGATCTGGTTAAAGCTTATCAACAGATACCTGTAAATGATGCCGACATTTGCAAAACCGCAATTACTACCCCTTTTGGGTTGTTCGAATTTCCCTTCATGACCTTCGGCCTGCGCAATGCTGGACAGTCTTTCCAGCGCTTTATTGACGAGGTCGTGAGGGGACTCGAATTTTGTTACCCATACGTGGATGACATCTTAGTCTTTTCCAGAACACCAGAGGAGCACGCTGCACATTTACGTGCGCTGTTCCAACGACTTTCTGAGTACGGCGTTGTTGTCAATCCATCTAAATGTGTCCTTGGAGTTGAAGAGGTGACATTTTTGGGCTATCGGATTTCCAGCGAAGGTACCCGCCCACCAGAAGAACGAATCGAAGCTCTGCGTAGTTATCCTTTGCCGAAAACTGTCGAAGGCCTGCGCAGGTTTCTTGGCATGGTTAATTTTTACCGCCGATTCCTTCCAAAAGCAGCTGAGCTTCAGGCACCTCTGATTGACCTCATTTCAACCACTCAACTAAAAGGTAAAAAGCCAGTTCCTTGGACGCCAGAACTTGAGCTTGCTTTCGACAGGTGTAAGGACAACCTCGCAACCGCAACTCTTTTGGCCCATCCTGTTAGTCAAGCTTCGCTCGGACTGTTCACGGACGCTTCTTCCACCCATGTAGGTGCATGCCTCCAGCAACGTACCAGTGAAAATGACCAGTGGCAGCCAATCGCATTTTTCAGCAAAAAGCTGACAGCGCAGCCAATCTAGCTGGCCTGCATATCACAGGGAACTGTTAGCTGTCTACGAGGCAGTTCAACATTTTCGCCATATTCTCGAAGCGCAACACGCTATCATTTTCACGGATCACAAGCCGTTACTGTACGCGTTTAAACAGCGCCGCGAAAAATTGCCGCCGCCTCAGCTGAACCAACTCACTTTTATATCTCAGTTTACCACTGATGTACAATATATCAAAGGCGAACACAATATCGTTGCCGACGCCATGTCGCGCATTGAGACCATTTCCCTTGACCTGGACTACGAAGCCATTAAAAGGGACCAGCAAGCAGACGATGACATGAAGGCTGTTCAGCAATCATCATCGCTAAAGCTCGTGCCTACACTTGTTCCTGGGTCCGATATTTCAATTTTGTGCGATGTGTCGACGGGTAAGCCTAGGCCCTATCTCCCACCACAGCACCGCCGCGCCGCATTTCTAAGACTCCATGGCCTCAGTCATCCTGGCGCCCGTGCTACCGCGCGTCTAATCTCCGATCGTTATGTTTGGCCCAATATGAAAAGAGATTGCCGTCTTTGGTCCCGGAACTGCCTCGAGTGCCAGCGAAATAAAGTCACCCGTCACATACATTCTCCAATCCACAATATCGCCATCCCAACCAACCGCCTGCGCCACATTCACCTGGACATTATAGGCCCGCTCCCCCACAGCAAAGGTTATCAATATTGCTTGACAGCTGTTGACCGTTTTACCCGCTGGCCGGAGGCATGGCCAATGATAGGCATTACAGCAGAGGAGGTGGCGGATACGTTTGTCGCAGGATGGGTAGCCCGATATGGGGTACCTTCTTTACTGACAACGGACCAGGGGCGACAATTTGAGTCCTCATTGTTTGACAGACTCATGACTGTCTGCGGTACCAAACGTAACAGGACCACCAGCTACCACCCATGCGCAAATGGCATGGTGGAGCGCATGCACCGTCAACTAAAGGCGGCACTTATGTGCCATAACACCGATTGGACGTCCGCACTTCCCTTAGTACTGTTGGGTATGCGTACTTCTCTAAAGGACGACTTGAAGACTAGTGCTGCTGAACTCCTCTATGGTGAACCTCTTCGCCTACCTGGTGAATTTATCGTTCCAGCGGATACAACACTGACTCCCGAGAGTATGACTGACACTGTCTCAAGATTGAGGAAGCATATGAAAAGTTTAAGAGCTGTTCCTGTTTCTCGTCACTCCCAACCGTCCTCATTCATCTTTAAGGATTTGGATACATCTACCCACGTGCTTTTGCGTGATGACAGCGTGCGACGCTCTTTACAACGTCCATACACTGGACCTTACAAGATTTTAAAACTACAGGACAAGACACTTACCTTAGACCTCAACGGTAAAGAAGTTACCGTGAGCGTCGATAGAGTAAAACCGGCATATTTAGACGTCGAATCAAGTAGACCTATTAACACTACCGCCACTTCTGCACCAGGACCCATTCCTGACATCGTAGTAGATTCCCCTCCTAGGACTCTTGCACCTTCAAACCTTCCTGTTCCAGCCGTAACTCGGGCAGGCAGAAAGGTGAAATTTAGGCAAATATTAGATTTATAACGTGCATGTTATTTTCTCCGTAGGGGGGTGGTGTGGCGAATTGCCACTACTACTATATTTTAAATGTTTTAAGTTTACTGTGGCAACTTTTAGTATGGTAACACTTTTTTCTTGCATCCATCTTGTGGCGTCTGAAATATTTTCTCTTCACCTTGAAATTATAATCCAAGCTCTGTAAACTGTGTTTCATACTGTGAATACTGCTTATTACACAACTGAAGCATCAAGAAACCCAGGAGTTTAATTTCCAAGCCTTCCTCCCATACTCGTAAAGCGTATGTGTCTTGTTAAGACAGTTGTAAAGAACAGAACATCATGCATAATGAGTAGGTTATTAATAAAGGAGGCAAGAAAAAGATTTGTCAGAATCAGAATAGTCCGTGCTGACAATATAAAATATAGTCTATATCTATGCGGTTGAGATAGTTAGTCGTGAATATATCTTTGTATGTTTATTTAATACTCTTGTCCAAACGTTTCAATTTTAAAACCGTTGTTATTGTTAAGCATAATACCGTTTCGTACGTGATTTTACCACGTAAACTTCGGTTAAAAGTATCCCATATATAGATTTGTTTGTGTGAATGTTAAGCACAAAATGGGCACACGTGGGCATTCATGAACCAAGCCTGTGATCTTAGAAGGATAGACAGAGAAAAGCCCGGGTATTAATTAATACCTACAACCATTTTTGCTTTGCAATTGGGTGTTGAGAACTTAGCACAAAGTTTTTTGAATAAATATATTAATAAGAATTACGTTAAGTAGTATTTAAAGAATATAGTGCCGTATGGAATTATAAAATGTCAA
The DNA here is from genome assembly GCA_030578115.1 of Leucoptera coffeella. NCBI lineage: Eukaryota > Metazoa > Arthropoda > Insecta > Lepidoptera > Lyonetiidae > Leucoptera > Leucoptera coffeella. The sequence goes on from JAMBLF010001747.1 coordinate 19,830, forward strand.
ATGTGTATGTTATTGTGAAATGGGAAACCGCAATAGCGGAGTTCGGAGCTATGTTTGGAATCGGCGACCAATAGCCCGACAGGAATAGAATGCATTCCTGCCCCTTCCTTAAGGGAGCGATTCTACTATACGTTTATTTATCCTGGGAATACACTGAGGCAAAACATAAATTAAAAAAAAATCCTTTTATTCACACTAGACGCAGTAACACAAATAGAGAAAAGAATTAATATATAATAATTTACATTAATGGGACCAAGCGCACATTGCAACCCCGCGCAAGTGTGAATAGGATTTGTCTCAGCTAATGTTGATTAAAAACATAGTTAGGAAATTTACCTATATCTCTGAATGTCTGTATGCGCTGTGATGGTCTATTACCTGTCATAAAGGGTGCAGATTAATTGGTACACACTGGTTTACGAATAGGCAAGGACTATGGCATTGCTTAATATGTGGTTGCTTATTCTCTGACTATGCGGGAAAAGATAATTCCGTTAGACAAGAGCGCATAATAAACGGTATACATGTATCATTATGTTACTATGACTAGTACATTATAAGTAAAACAATAGCTATATTAGAACCATGTGTAAACTAAATCATCCAATAAATTCAAAGCTGTTAAACTATCAATTACTTAGTTACAATTCTTCTACCATTCTATTATTGGCGTCCAGTCATAACTAGCATGAGACAAACACTATTTACGTCCCGTATAACCAACAACAGTAGAAAAATAATTAACGGGACTTATTGCGTAAGTTTATATATAATAAAATTACCTTTATTAACCCGACGTTTCGGCTACGTTGCAGCAGCCATGGTCACGGGCAGTCAGTAGAAAAGTTACACATAGTTAATGAAGAAGTCGAAATGTCGTTTATACATAGATAGGTGAATCGGGTCTAAGTAGAGGCAGGATGCGGGCACCACTTGTGCTGGTAACTCTATCTCAACCACAATTTCGATACTGGCAACACCGTGGGAGTGTACTTAGGGCTGCTTAGTGGTAACACTCATATTTTGAGCTACGGTTAACTTAAATAGTAACCTATTTGTGTTGTACCTTGTACCTATGTTTACTTGAATATGTCACCTTTGTAGATGTTTTAGTTTACTTTGTCTTATACTCAAATTTAATTATTTTACTTAGTTATTCATTAAGTAGCACATGTTCGTTGGAATTTATTGCAAAATTAACATATCACTTATATGCCATATGAATGACATCAGAACCCCGATAGGTATACTAAGGTGGATGAGATTCATATAAAGTTTCAGAGATCCTGATCATTGTTGGGTTCATTTATTCCCTTTATTTCTGTAGTCCCCACCGATAAGTATGTCGCAATAGTAAACACATGTTTGTACACCTGTAGTCAACCGTAGTTTCTAATCTTTTGTCACGTTTTTTTTCTCAATCCCATCCGTCCGTGCGTGAGTCGATAACTAGGTTGGGGCTTTTTTCGTAACTGAGAGAGATAAAAACGTCGAGTTTCTTCTCGGAGGAGAGTCAGGGTCGTAGACTTCGCTGATTATACTATAGTCTATTCGCGTTAAGTAAATAGTGAAGTCATGATATATATATATACGTTAAACTGACCAATGAGACGTTAGTAGATGAGAAAACAATTCACATCGACCAATTGCAGACGACAGTTGTCACGTCTCATTGGTCAAATCGTCGGGACATGATGACATCACTATTTTCTTAATGCGAATGTACTATAGTCTAAACTTTCGATTTTAATATTCAAAAAGATTGTTTTATTATATACTTATCGAAGTTCTTATAGCGCTAGTCTGACAGGTAAAAAGAATGCTAACTAGCTGCCATTACTCCCGGCTTGTCACGACTAAGGGACTACGGATTAATAGAATATACTGAGCGATGGGCTAGCAAACCGTCACCAACCTTCCATACAGCACATAAGTGACTAACCTATGAATAAGAGATCACAAGTTATGTTCAATCCAGTAGAAAATAACCGCCTTATATATTTCCATAATAAAGTTGTTCGTGTAATGGTACCATTTAAATTAGTATACTAACCTAACAGTTGCGGATATAGCGTATTGATATTTTAACGCATAATTGCAGTCATTAGAGTTTCTATTAATACAAATTCGTTTCTAATAGATTCAAATGCTCCATTCCGCATAGCACTATTGGTTGATGGAACGCGAAGAAATGGGTGTGCTATTCTGTCAATTCAAGCTTAGAGTTGCATAGAAATTGCATGGCGACATGCTTGTTACCTGTCACACTGAGTACTGACTATCTGGCCAACACGTGGGCTCGAGGTGGCCATAGAATTACTACCTCTGCGATTTCGAAGGATCCTGAAGCTCTGAGTAACTAGCTCGCAATGGTTAATAGTGGTGATCGCGTTTGTCTTTTTGTTTCTCTAGAAATTGCGAGTGATTTTTAGTTACTGTGAAGAAACTTGTTTAATATTTGAAATATAGATTTAACTTCTATCTACATAGTTAATTTTAAATTAAGAAAAAGAAATACGTATTCAACCTTGTGAGTGTATTTCATTAATAAATTGTTATCATATCTACAGTGATTATGCTTCACAACCGTTCTTCCGATTCTTTCAGATTATCAGCTTGAGTATCGAATGTTTGTTACCCCAGATTCCAATAGATATGCAGTAATAATTCGACGTACCTCAGTTGTTTGGAGCTTGACTTTGTATCAGTGGATACAGGGTTCAAATCCCGCTTGAGCATGTACCAATGAAAATGAACCTTAATGATTTTCTATGTACATTTTCGTAATAAAATACATTTGCGAAATGCGTAGAATATAACATATAAATTGATTTCTTCACGTTTTCTCTCACCTGTTGTCTCTAACTAGAATAGGCCCCTCACGTACCTCCAATTATGTGGTTGCCATGCCAGAAGACGTTCTGCGTGACTGCCACACCTACGTGATAAACGGAGCTATTTGTTTTGGTAAACAGTACCTACATACAAAGCTAGTTACATACAAAGGCTGGAGTTTCTTGTTGGTTTTTTTCTAAGCAAAGGCTTCCGAACCGACGGTAGAGTCATAGTTGTAAGATTAACAGTGCTACAAATAAATATAGATTTTGATAACTAGTTAGTATACATAATTTGTGTCATCTTGGATTAAGGAGAACAAGAAATATTTTTCGCCGAGCATATGGGGCCTCTGAAATTGTTATGTTCCGTTTTGTTTCTGTCATCGTTGGTCTTGTCTCTGTGAATAAAGTGAATATTTTTTTATCAAGATGTAAGTGTTTGGGTACAAACATGTTCAATGAATGTACTATTACTGTACTTAATATAGAATAAAACAATTTTAATTATTTTCCAAACATTCACATCACTCCCACCTCCGTATAGAGGGGTATGTATAGGGAATAGCGACATGGCTGACCACCTGTCACATTGAGTACTGATGATCTAGTCAACACTTCGGCTTTAGGTGGCCATAGAGTTAGAACCTCTGCAATTGCAAAAATGGTTACATGAACTTCATGAATTGACTTAAAAATTGTTCGTAGTGAATTGTGCAAATGTTTGTTTTATAAATCAAGTTACAGGTACCACATTGTGTAACTCAAGGTTCTGTCCACCCTGTCAGGGACGAGAGCGTATTTAAATGAGCAATCCAGAATCTAGGTCGTTCCCCCTTCCCCTGGGAACTGTTACCAGCTGTTGTCTCTGCCCCTGACCTATTTAGACCTGGACCAGGCATATAGGTTTATAGGGATACATCCTTAAACACTAGATTGATAAAAACATCTATGCCTATCTATATTATACACGTAGATACATTACGGATCGGGCCCGTTTCCCTGTAGATAGTTAGGTAGAGATCACTGATCCCCATTTGTGTCCTAATGTACACTCGGTGGTTATAGCTTCGTCTAAAGTCAATCTTTTTCAGTTTTAAAGTTTTTTTTAATTTAAATCCTTTATAGGTGGGTTCGAAAGCATTTTGGAGAAATTCCATTGTCTATTACTTTTTGTATGAATAGGTAACTATAAAGATAACGATACAATAGATAGATACGTACAATTGGTGACAGGTGGCTAGCCTATCACTCAATAAGTACATATTAGACCCGTGGGGCCACTTACGATATATCAGAATAAAAAGGATTTAGTTTTACATTTCAACAGCGTGTAAGACAATGATACATAAAACTATTGTTACCAAAAATATAAAATTTTAATTGTTTGTATGTACGTTCAAATACTTAATACCTTTTGTGTCTTTGGTAGTTACGTTGTTTTAAAATTTTCCAATGGAAAATTTATGTTCTCCAAATAACTTCTAAATTTTCCTATTCCTAATAGTTAATAGACAATGTGTTTTACGCAGACTTTTGGGTGAATGTTAAGTTTGACTAAATCTAACTCATTGACAAAGACCACCACAGTGGTGGACAGAACCTCTTACCTGAAATCTCACATTTACTTTTCCTACAGCTAAGCTCTTCACTTCAATACAACTCTTAAAACGCGAGTGTGGGCATCAGCGTTCTTTGTTCGGGTGATGACGAAATACCGGCGCTCACTGACCCAGATGCGGGCTTCATCTCGCAGTAAAATAGGATGGTGCATGCCCTACATTCTAGGGTTTAGTGCTAAGAACTAGTTTGGGTTACTACTTTAGTCTAGATAGAGTCCATTAATGTTTAATACTAGTCTTGTTTATTACATTTTGAGTGCTGTTTTTCTATGTGCTAATTTCTGTTATTGTCAATTGGTACTTATTCTGATTTCATAGTGGTGGTATACAGTGAATATACCAGTTAAAAGATAAACTATACACCTACCACTTCACGCCCCTATCCCTTTAGAGGCGTAGGCAGAGATCACGGATCCTCATATGTCCCGATCCTGACAAACCACTTTTGCTTCCTTGACACTCATACATCTCCTTATGCACACTCGGCGGTTATAGGTACTTCTAATGTCACCCCTTTTGCAATATGGCGTCTATCTGACTGTCATAAGCCTTATTGGGCCAGTATCGTTCTCAGTATTACAAGATAACAAGAAACTACTAAATAAGGCGTCAATATTACAACAAAAACTTAGATTTCCTTCTTGGTAAAAACTTCTTCGTCATTGCAAAACATAAACATGCTCTAATAATCTCAAATCTCGTTGCCTTATTGCCATAGTATTAAGGTTGAGAATCGTGACGAAATATTTAAATTCGAACATTCATCAAGCCATTGCGACATGTGTACAGCAATTTGCTCTTTATTGCTATCAGTTTAGGAGATAATTTGCGTAATTTAACGGCGGATGGGATTGACGCTACTATGAATATTCATCTTTTTAAGTAGTGTGACACTAACCTGATCTTCGACACATAATTTAGTTTATTGGGGTATTGATGCATGGTTGAGTAACTCATTTTGACCAGTGAGACTTAGTCGCCTTTTACACAAACTTGCACTCGATATCCGCAATCTCTAATAGCAATTTTTTAAGAATAAATTTGATGAATTCAGCTGCTAGTTTTAGGTTGTTCCTTGTTGTCAATCTGGACTATGTAAGAAGTTACTTCTGCCTTACCAGTCTGGGTGCGTGTCGCTGGATTTGTTACAAATTTTGCATGTAACGCCTCACGATCTTTTAGCTATTAGGAGTAGTCAGGACCTTGTCAATAAACTCTACGAAGGTACTACTAAAATCATACACTTCGCGTCTTCGGTCATGTATTATAAAGATAAAAGGAAGGTTTATCTTACTGAAAACTACACTATCAATCAAACGGTCACCCATCCTAACCCTGACCACACTCAAAGTTGCTTAATCTCATTGATCTCACGACTAGCAGTGACTCAACGTGTATGTATGCTATAGAAATAATTTCTATACTAACAAAGATTTCAAATTAATTACGCACTCAATTTGTGTATCGCCCACTCGCTAATTTAACATGGTGCTGGTTTTTATTCTCACAATAGACTTTTTTGTAAGACCTTGTTGTATTGAAAATAATATTGAAGACGTTAGGCAGTTAATTGGGGATTGCCTACGCGTTCTATTGAATGGAAAACTGGTACAAGGTTTTCTTTTTGTAGCTCTTGGTATTAACTAGGCATATTTTTTGCAATAGTACATCCGAACCTATCACAATCTTGATACTTAAGATACAGGCAAAGAAGATGCTATGTATCCAAGGCTCTAAGTAGTTTGTGGAGTGGGGCTCCACAAAATAGCTACAGGTAATAAGTTACATACTACTATACAACATACCTGTTGATTTGTGCAATTTATTTCCGTTTTAACGTGCTCTTACTGAATAACTAGTAGTTGCGATAAATCTTTCATTCATTTATTTCATAAAATTGCTAAGACGGAGACACGAACCTTTGACTGTAAGGTTTATTAGTCCTGATTGTGTGCATAATAGTATATATGCGTGTTAAAAACTGACAACGTATATCTAAAATTCAAAGCGAACATATTCACGATCTTTAAACCTTACCGGGTAGTCAAAGGTTTTCCTCCACAAATGCGTAGTTAGTTAACCAGAGTGTGATATATAAAATTCAATGCAAACATATCCACGACCATTAACCCTTACGGAGTAGTCAGATTTTCGCTTCAACAACTGAAATAGCGTAGTTAGTGATTCAGAGTGCGATCAATACATGCCCTTAGTTGCCTTTAGCATTCAAGCCATGCCTAATTCATCATAATTGGCGGCTGTACATGATTATTTAATGAGCGCACGTACTGACACATGTACGCCGATACATGATTGATTAGCCCGGGATATTGATTGGAATATTTATAGACGTATATTCATCGGTCTCTCCCTAGCTATTAGGATGGACAGAACTTTAGCATTAATATCTTGGTCTATAAGACATTGTATGAGATTGTAGTATTGATAACTGTACCTACATATATATAGGTTTAAAGAATTTTATTTCTCAAAAAAGAACATTACATTCACTTCATTTGAGAATATCATATGTACATATACAAAAAATATGTAATCGCGCGTGAACAGAAACATAAAATTACATTAGATAACATTAAAAAAAAATATTGACTTCAAAAGTACAATTACTTACAAAAGTTGTTACCTATCTATTTTAATTGTTTATTTATTTGTAGTTATTTATTTAGACGACATTATATACTTTTTATACTTTTTACTTTTTATATGTACATATGTATGTAGAAACATCTATTTAAAGGTGGTTAACAGGACTACGGAAACTAAATCTCTACAGGAATCTTAAGCATAATAAATTTAAAGGCTTTTGATGGCACTTATATGGGAAATTCTGGAAAATTGGTAACAGAATCTTTAGATAAGAATATTTACAAAAAAGCCAGAAAAATCTTAGTAGTTAGTATAAAATCTTTTCAAATTTACCAAATTAGCACTAAAAACTATTAAATAACCTATCGCTTTAATAATTAATTGCACCCAATCTCTTAAGTATTAACGACAAAGCCAGTAAAAAACAGCTGGTTACATTCGTTTCAAGTCCCCGATTAGCACAAAACAATATTAAATAAAAGCAGTAAAGAACAACTGTCGTGGTTTGACCCAGACATACAGAATTGGCATTGGCAGTTCGCCATAAAAGGCGCTAGATTTACCAGTTTCAATAGTTTCATTGCCTTGTATTGCCACACCATAGATCTTGGGGCGAGCTAGATATAGCCTTTTTAACGACCATGTTTAGCGGTGTTACATTGTATTTGGTTGTGTAAAGTCATGTTGAAAACGTAGAATTTAATATATTAGATATCTCCTATCTAGTAATGAGTAACTATTAGTCATTTATGATAGCTATTATGACTGCATTATGACACATTGTTCAATAGTGTAAATTATATAGAGATCCCGCCACATAAGGTGGCAGTTGGAGGCGTCGCCACAGTCGCGTAATTCAGTGTTACCAGTAAACACGCCAAAACTAGCACTCACTGTGCCATACGGCTCGATACATTATAGGTTACATTTGTAACGGTCTTTGGTAGCAGAGCTATAAACTCAAATAAAACAAATTAATATATCAAAGTCAAAATATGTTTATTAAACTATTTCAAACATGATTAATAAGTAACGGGACTTATCCTTCTTATTATATATTACATATATTATGTGTTCCTTCACTCTGTCCGCAATAGACCGTTTAGTGTGTTCGACGTAGGATTTCCCACAGCTGCAATCAATCTTATACACACCCTTATATCTTATATCATGAGTATAAATCGCGAATCTCTTAAAACTATTATTTCAAACATGGCACTGAGCATTGTCTTTACATATTTTTTACCGAGGTTAGATCAGCGGAGACCCTAGCTTGAAGAAGAACTAACAAGAAACTCCGGAAATCAATTTATTATAATCACCCTTAACAAACATAAAAATTACAAAGAGTGGGCAAAAAACACAACGCTGGTAATACTAAATTTACCTTTCATACAAAATAACACGCAATGGCGGTAACGTCAAATTTAGTTCCAAGTTTGGCTACTGCCACCTTATGTGGCGGGATCTCTAGTTACAATTTTATTATCTGTGGTTACGATATAATATCTTTATCAGGTGGGTAGACACACATCATAAAATCATTTGTAATAGAACGCAATCCTAACCTACTTTTTGATGAACATAATAATAAAACCTAAATAGTTATTCCTTGAACAGGTAACATTATGTCTCTTGACAAACTTTGGCAAAAAATCATATTTGATACTTACCGTTTCGCGTAAAATGGTTTCCGGATTGTTAATACTTTGACAAAATTTTTGGTTTTACTATTACAAACATTATTAAAGGTTTCGAGTAATTAAATAATATGGAAGGATTGAATATTGTGCAAGCATTGCCATTTTTATTATTAGTAGATTGTCGTATCTACTTTATCTTTAGTCTATGCTGAACAGCTGATGCGACCTTGTACATGCGAAGGGTGCTAATAATGGCTAAAAATAAAGCCTTTTTTAATGACGAAGAATGTGGTGGTTATATTTCTAAGGTATAGGCATTCCGTGCTAGTTTAGTACCTTAATACATTTTCAGTTGTGCCTTCTCGGCTTGTAATAGGCAGCCAAAAAGGGAAGTAACTAGTTAGTAGTAAATGATGTACGTAAATGAGCTACTAACCAGCATAAAATACAATAAATAAAACGCCTATATAAAACATAGACCAACCCTTGCCTCGCCGATTTCTCTCTACGGTCTACTGGAGGTTATCCCTAAACAGGACAAGTAGGCCTATTGTGCAATTTGTCTGTCTCTGCTCACGTATAAATGTAGTGTGTGCAATAAAGAATAAATAAAAATATTTTAGTGTACTTAATGTCATCAACTACACTCTGACATTAATACCAAAGGGGACATAGGAAATATAATGTCTCCGAATGTACAGTATTATTATACTGTTCATTATAATTATAATATGTGTGATTATGTTTGAAGGGTCGCGGTAAAATATCATCAAGGTTTGAGATTATAGTTGTGATGTGTATGTGTTTCTGTGTCGGCTTATCTGGGTACTACCTATCCGCAATGGTAATTGAACCCAATTACAGAGGCCAAGGCTGTACCCAGTAGCTAAGCAATTACTACTAAGTACTTTTCAGATTGCAAACTGCAACTATGAGTATAGTATCTTTACGCCTTAGTTTTTTTAGCGGTAGACAGAAATTGGTGTTTTAATGTTACGTCCATCCTAAGGCATATGGGCGTGATGCGTCATTTACATAATAGTTAGTTACACATCAAATTAATGTTTACGTAATTCGGCAGAGATAATGGATTTTTAGGAGTCTTGAATTTAGCAAACACTTTCATTAGCTTTTTCATTTCATTTCCATCCATCCATACATACATACGCACCACGCCTGATTCCCTGTAGAGTGGTAGACAGAGATCACGGGTCCCCATTTGTCCCGATCCTGAGAAACCACTTTCGCTTCATTGACACTCATACATCTTTTCATACACACTCGGCGGTTATAGGTACTCCTAACGTCACCCTTTTTCAATATAGCGTCTATCTGACTGTTATATGTCTCATTGGGCCGGCTCCTACGTAACCGCCCTTCTACTTCACTCCATATATCCATCCATGCATCGTTTTATATGACACTCAGCGGTTATATAGGTTTAAAGAACTTTATTTCTCAAAAAAGAACATTACATTCACTTCATTTGAGAATATCATATGTACATATACAAAAAATATGTAATCGCGCGTGAACAGAAACATAAAATTACATTAGATAACATTAAAAAAATATTGACTTCAAAAGTACAATTACTTACAAAAGTTGTTACCTATCTATTTTAATTGTTTATTTATTTGTAGTTATTTATTTAGACGACATTATATACTTTTTTAAAGATGTTCTAAATGCATTATACGATGACTCCTTTATGTCGACAGGTAAGCTATTGTAAAGTTGTACCCCTTCAAATGTAATAGTCTTTTTACCATAGTTCGTGCGTGATATGGGTAAATTCAAGTTATTAGCTTGTCTTGTTTTCATTGTATATGTGAGTACTTCGTTGTTTTTAGGAAATCTGATGTTAGTGTGAATGTCGTTCTGGAGTATTTTCTTGATTAAAAGGCAGGTGTTATACTTATATAGTTGTGCAAGTGTCATTATTTTAGTGTCTCTGTATAGTTTATCGGTGGAAGTGAGAAAGTCGTAGTTGAAAAGAACTTTGATAATTTTATTTTGAGTCACTTGTAGATCGTGAAGTGTTGTCTTAGGAGCTGAACCCCAGACTGGAATTAAATAATTGAAATGCGATTGAACAAGGGAATTGTAAACAATATATCTGGTGCTTTTAGGTATGAACGGTGCAAACCTACGAATAGCTCCAGTGAGGCAAGTTATTTTGGTTTGAATGTGTTCTATATGCTGTTTCCAAGATAAGTCTTTATCTAATATAAGTCCAAGATATTTTTCACAATTCACTTGTTGTATGTCAATATTATCAACTTTTAAAGATGTATGTGGTTGCATTAATTTATTTTTTGCGGCAAAGATAATGTAACTAGTTTTGGAAGGATTTATAGTGAGAAGATTGTACTTAAACCATACTGAAATTGTGTTCAAATCATTCTGACATCTCTTTAATGCTTCCTGTAGATTACGTTCATAATAAAACAGACAAGTGTCATCTGCATAGAGTGTCAAATGACCGTACAGTGGGTTTTTGTCAATATTGTTGATGTATAGTAAAAATAACAACGGCCCCAGTATCGACCCTTGTGGTACACCATAGTTTATAGTCTGGACACTGCTTATTGCATTATCCAGGTGAACTAATTGGGTGCGATTCTCTAAATATGATTGTAATACTTTGTAGGCAAGGCCCTTTATACCGATATTCTTTAATTTGTTCAACAATATGACATGGCTAATAGTATCGAAAGCTTTTTTGAGGTCGATAAAAATACCGACAGCTATGTTTTTTTGATCAATTTGCTGCTTTAATTTCGTTATGAGATCGATAGGAGCCGTGAGTGTGTTAGATTTGGACCTAAACCCATATTGTTTGCTATTTAAGATGCTATTGCTGTCAAGGTATTCTATTAATCTGTTGTATATGACGCGTTCGTAAATCTTGGACAGTACTGGTAAGACAGATATAGGTCGATAATTTGAGGGATCTGATTTACTACCTGATTTAAAAATAGGCGTGACTTTAGCGATTTTCAATTGATCTGGAAAAATACCTGTATTTAAGCAATTATTAATACTGTTTGTAAGATCTGTCAGTATAAATTGTTTTATACATTTTACCGTTTTAACATTTATTTTATCAATGCCGGAGCTAACATTATTGTCTAATTTATCAATATAAGTACTTATTTCATCTACGCAACAGGGTCTAAATTGGGTTATTGTATTTAATAAATTGGGAGAGCTACATGTATATGTTTGTGTTGTGTCTTTATGGTATAGAACAGGAATTTTTTGAGCCAATTGATAACCTATTGTTGAAAAGTAAAAATTTAAGTACTCACATATTTCATGCTGGTTTGAGATCTTCTTGTTATTAACTATTAGATTTGAAATGGTACAACCTGATTTGACTTTATTACAAGTTAAAGAATTAATTATTTTCCACATGTTTTTAGGTACTGACTGACACTTATGAAATACATTATGATAATATGCTTTCTTTAGTTTCTTTTTGTATACTGTGACATAGTTTCTTTGAATAATAAACTTAAGTTTGATGTTTTCGTTCTGAGAGTCCTTTTTCAGTTGGCGATGCAGTATGTTTCTTTTCTTAACCTCTAATAGAAACTCTTTGTTTATCCAATCATCTCGTGGTAGATTCATTATTTTTGTTCTTCTTGTGGTACATCTTTTAATATTTAATTTCAGGTTATGTTCAAGATCAGTGTAGTTAACATCAATGTTTTTACTTTTAGTGTATGTAGATTGTAGCTGATTGTAATTTATTGCGTCATATTCTTGTCTAGGTTTAGACATTAGTTGTCTTTTTTCAAGTTCAAGAAACATATCTTTGTGATCCGCTAAGCAAGTATTCATAATTGAGAGGTGAAATGTAGAATTCTCTAGGTTTGTATGGATATGGTCTATAATCGTGGCAGTATTTGCAGTTTCTCTTGTAGCGAATTCATTTTTTACTAGGTTGAGAGTTTTGTAACCCGTTTCTTCCAGTAATATTTTATATCTATCTACGGGTTTGCTTCTTGTAAGTAAATCTAGGTTGAAATCGCCAAATACTATACCTTTTTTTTTCGTATTTAACTGTTTTTCAAGAAATTGTAGAAAATTATTACAACTGCTACTTGGTGATCGATATATGACAGCAATATCTATATCAAGAGCTATTAATTGTATCCATAAATAATGATTTCCATCCAGATAAATATCGTCTGTAACTTTGTGACTGATACTATTATGGACAAAAATGGACACACCACCACCCCTAGAACTGTCTCTGTAATTGTAAATATGTTTATAGTTTGTAATTGTAGTTAGTTGGGCATCTTTTTCATTTCTTATCCACGTTTCTGTTAGTAATATTATATCAACTTTATCTGAGAAGCTTTTTAATGTACATTTCAGCTCATCGAGTTTACCAGAGTTATTTATACTTTGAGCATTGGCGTAGAAGAATTTCAGTGATGATTTCTTAGGGTGAAGATCTTGAGGATCATCTATTAGACTATGTGAGACCGTTGTTGCGTAGTTACTTTTGCTTTTTAGTTTTTTTGCAGTTTAGTTACAATTTTAGGACATCCTTTGATATATTTAATTGTAAGATTGGTCTCTCCAAGCGTTTCTCGGTGCGCTAACTCTTCGCGTAATTGTTTCAGATTGTTCTGTTGAAGTATTGTTTGGTCAGGGTAGATTTTTATTTTCGTCTGTGTTATTTTAGTTTTATTTCGTAGAACTGTAGTGGCGGTATCACGCAACTTGAACTGTACCTTAATAGAACGATTTTTGTTTGCATTGTATTTTCCTAGGCGAAATATATTAATGGGATCCGGACAGCCTGGATGGATGGTTTCTAGAATATTCATTATCTCTTTCTTGTCATGGGATTTTCGTACTTCTAGATTCTCGTTACTTGTTTCGTTTATGCCAGCTACTATTATGTTACATTCGCGTTGTGAACGTTCTTGAACTTCTTTAAATATCTCTTCGTATACTAGAGGCTGCTGCGATTTCAAATGACTAGATTGCTGATCCTTAAGATTGGTAATCTCTGTTTCTAAGGATGAAATACATTCAAGTGCTTGTTTGTGCTCACGTTGCAATGTTTCCATCTGCAACTTCAATTCGGTATTTTCGACCACCAACCGTTGTGTTGTCATTATGATGTCATTGTTCTGAATTTTTATTTCAGCGATGTCTTCACATAACTTTGTGAGTTTGGCGTTTTGTGTTTCATTGACTTGTTTCAGAAAGCCCATCATTTCTGTACGGAAGTCGCTGAATTCATTCCAGACTTCATGAGATACACCGTCATGTTTCCTTTTAGTTCTCAAAGTTACGTTGGTGACTTTGTCTGTCAAATCTGTTTCGTTTCCTCTTTGGGATAGTTCTGGATTTGATCTCACTATAGTTTGTTTATCCGGTGATCTCAACAAACTCATTTTGTATATACTATTGTAAATATTTTTGTTGTTAAAAGTTAGTTGAATTTAAAAAATAAAATGTATGTTACTAATTACTTTATTTCTTATTTATTATTTAATTTCTTTATTTATTATTTTATTTATTAATCTTTTCTATATTTATAAATCTTTTTCTTTAAGTATAAAAAAATATTTTAATTTGTTAAACACTTTTGGCGGTGAATGTACTGCTGCGTCGTGTGCGTATGCTCGGAGCGGGCGCCGTGCGTCTCGACGCGGCGGCCTGTGTTCGTGTGTGTGTAACTCACAGTCAATGAAGTACTCGTCGCCGCAGTCCGGTAGAGATCCCGCCACATACGGTGGCAGTAGCCAAACTTGGAACTAAATTTGACGTTACCGCCATTGCGTGTTATTTTGTATGAAAGGTAAATTTAGTATTACCAGCGTTGTGTTTTTTGCCCACTCTTTGTAATTTTTATGTTTGTTAAGGGTGATTATAATAAATTGATTTCCGGAGTTTCTTGTTAGTTCTTCTCCAAGCTAGGGTCTCCGCTGATCTAACCTCGGTAAAAAATATGTAAAGACAATGCTCAGTGCCATGTTTGAAATAATAGTTTTAAGAGATTCGCGATTTATACTCATGATATAAGATATAAGGGTGTGTATAAGATTGATTGCAGCTATGGGAAATCCTACGTCGAACACACTAAACGGTCTATTGCGGACAGAGTGAAGGAACACATAATATATGTAATATATAATAAGAAGGATAAGTCCCGTTAATTATTAATCATGTTTGAAATAGTTTAATAAACATATTTTGACTTTGATATATTAATTTGTTTTATTTGAGTTTATAGCTCTGCAACCAAAGACCGTTACAAATGAAACCTATAATGTATCGAGCCGTATGGCACAGTGAGTGCTAGTTTTGGCGTGTTTACTGGTAACACTGAATTACGCGACTGTGGCGACGCCTCCAACTGCCACCTTATGTGGCGGGATCTCTAGGTCTGGCTCCGCTCGATTTGTGCACGTTGAATGTGGGTACTTCTAGTTTTGATTTATAAAATCTTCCTATTTTCCGTATTTGCGAGTGATGTAGACGATTTTCGTGGCAGTATTCGTGTTCTTCAAACAAAATACTATATTATGATATAATATAATTCAAGTAATCGCAATTTTTGAAACAGTTACGAATATTTTAATAAGACGAAAGAAAGTACGTGTTGTTTCTGTGACTGCGTGCGCGTGATATCCTGACTACATCTAACGTTACTCTTTAACATTAAATATACTCTATTAGTGCATCATTCATCTTATTAGAAAGTCCCCTAGGTAAACACTTTGTATGAATTGAAATTTTGTATCTACGTACAAATTGGGAAATTGAATTTCCATTCCTTATCATGTTGTTACAACCTTGTCAAATTATCACTTTCGCAAATATTTGCCAATCGGAATTAGCGTGGCGATAACGATTGGCGCATAGTTTTTGCACTGATTTTGTGCTATGCGGGTGTGGGGATAATTGAATGAAACTAGCTACCAATCTGCTTGGCATTTTGTAAGAAAAAACTTAGTTATGTTTGTTTAGTTAGTATGATTTTGGTTGCATAAAGCAATGATTTCAGAATGTCTTATATTTTTTTATACATACAATTTCAATACGTATGTACGATTGTGGTCCCGTTAAGGGTAGTTAGAAGTCGAGTCACTATCATCATCTAAGCGAGCATTATGAGTATTTTTCACACTGTAGTAACTAGTTAGTTTTGACTATGTGAAGGTTTTTATCTACATTGCAAAGCACTCTAGCAGATTTCTTTCTTCTGTTCACCCCGAAAGGGATTAAAGGAATCAGTATGTATGTTTGTTAGGTAGTATTTAAGATGTAGTAGCAGACGAGATATCGAAATGTGGGTTATTTGTGTTTATTGGAACGTAAAACGGTTTCAATTATCCACTTCAATGGCCATTCGGTGTTTCTGGGTGATGGAGATCTCGCCACAAACGGCTGCTAAGTGCTGGTTTGGGAGCTAAAGAGTGGTAACTAGTAGTTCAAGGACCAAAAAAAATGGAAACTGGGCCATACGTACTATTTGCCCATAGACAGCTGTTTGATGACGTCACTTATACTTTTCTTCAACTGAGGTTCACTGCTTTTAGTGCATCCTTTTTATAATTGATTGAGGTGTATTTCTCTATGACATATTTTGGGAGGCGTCTAAGTAAGAAAGGGTTGTCACATACCGGCTAATAGACCAACCAAAGGCATTGATATTCTTAATAAATAAAATACGAAAGGATCTTTGGAATTATAGTTTTAAGAGATTCGCGATTTATACTCATGATTAATAGCAAACGGGACTTATCGCGTATGTTTTTAAATAATAAAGTTACCTTTATTAACCCGACGTTTCGGCTACGTTGCAGCAGCCATGGTCATGCCAACTTTATTATTTAAAACATACGCGATAAGTCCCGTTTGCCATTAATCTTTGGAATTAGTTTTGTGGCCACCCCTTAAGTGGTTATGGAGTTGAATTTATTTTTAAATCCAGGTATATTCACGTTCTTTATCCTCTCAGAGAATGTACAGAACCTCGGAGACATAATTGTTTTCTCTATGTCTCGAGCTAGTTGGTATTGTATTATTCAATATTTCTGCTAGCACCACACTATTAGGGAAGGGTCGATTATTGTATTATAAGTATGCCCCCTTGTTTACTCGCTAACCCTTTATTTGTACTCACAAGTACTATCGTAGTAATTTTGTGCGAAATACCAACCCTAATAAAATGCTCTATGAAATCAACAATTTATAAAGTTTCTTGCTGACATATGAAGTCTAGATAAATAAAAAGAAATATCATTTCTTCCTAAACTGTAATCCTTTTTGAGATAGACAGACTTAAGTGCTCAACTTCCTTGCTTAATTGATTCACTACTTTAAACGCCACTTTCCAAAAGATAATGTCAAATAAACGTAAGCACTATTTCTATGTCTATATCTAGAAATGATAGGTATCACGAAAACCTTGGCAGTACACGTGGCTACCCATCCAGGTAGTGACTGCGTCCAATGCTGCTCTACATTATTTATTTATTAATCTAGAACCGGTATTTCTAGTTAATTATAACCGGTTCAAAATATCTACTCTATATTGTACTCTCAGCAGTTATAACAATGTTGGCATGTATGTATGTAAAAAGATTATAGTTACATTTAGAGAAGTACTGTATATACTACATGTAATATAATAAGGTATACTATTTTGGCCAATGACCATGGAATGCTAACCCATTGCCTAATAATAATAAAAGCGTTTATATACAGCTACAAAACGTAAACAATATAAAAAGTATACAATGAAGACTTACAAATATAATAAAAAAACCTATATATAACAAAACTTATCTATATACTTTGTACTACTATAATTGTCTTATACAGCGTGCCGAAATGCAGCTACATACATCCTATTCTAATCCCAAACTAGCACTTGGCACTGCTTTATATAACCATCTAATCTCGCCCCTTCCACACAATATCATTCGGTGTTATTTATTCAGTCAACAATAGTTGTTAGGATGGTTTTTATGAGGGCTTCCATTTCACAAGTTATTATCGCCTTTCACTTGATTGTGTAGGGTCGCCATGGTGTCTGGAAAACTGTGGATAATATAGACACAATACAAGATAATAATAGTGGTTTCTTAAAAGGTGTGAGATTTAGTTGTTCTAGTATGTTGTAATAATATTATATATGACATCAAAACCCCAATAACCAAACATAAAGTGATCATGAAGATGTTTACATGTCTCCAAGGATGTCCATCCCGAAAGTGATTAAATAATAGGATTGTAATAATAGGATTGACGAAAAGACTTTAATTAATAATTTTGTCTTATATAAATTAAAGGGTAGCTAATAATTTATAACATGGTCAGTGGGCAAAAACCGTGTATCAATGCCTCTAATTTACAATTGTGTTACTCTTTTGCATTTATTAGATTAGTTATATTATAACTACTACTATTACTAATTATTATTGTTTTCTTTTTACAGGTATGTAAATAGCAATCATAGAAAGACACATGATACAATCACGTAAGTAGATACAAGCAATGTTTCTATTTAATATTTTAATTTTTATTGTAAACGTTTTATAATGTGTATGCTTGCAGCTCTTACATACATATACATTCACATCCTTCGATCCTTTTCGGGGTGGACAGTATCTCCTAGGTCACTTTTTAGCGTGAATATTGGGGTTGCGATGTCAATGTTCCATCATGCAAGTCCGTCGCCAAATTGATCTCATTTACCCCCAGTCGCCTACTACAACATGCTGGAATGAACGGCAGCTAGTTAGCATCCTTTTTAATGTCCTAGAATATCACAAGACTGGAACCGCTCTTAATTTGTTTTATATTAGAATGACAATAATACCTTTAATTTTAACTAATTCCAACTTATACCTAAACCATAGTCACCGTACACTACGCCGCTACGTTTTGGCGAGATTAATTTGTCTCAGAGACGATTTTTAACCGGGGTCATTCAACCCCCGGCGGGAATAGCATGTTACCGGACCGGGCTATTGGAAAATTGGAATATCTAGAACACAGATTGAACTAGCCCTGGGTAGGATATACTTATCAGAGTAACTAACTATAGTAGATGTTTCGTGGAAGTCTGTGATGTTAATAGGATGCTTGTAAGCCTTTCCACTTGGTATGATTTAGAAGTGCGATGAAGGGTATATGGAATGTAATGAGTGATGGGCTAGGAACCTTTCATTAGTAATATTGAATGAGATAGTTTATATTAAAAATTATAGTCGGTATCTGTAAATTGTATAAAATCAGCACTTGTAACTTAGGGTCCTACTTATCTGTTTTAATAGGCCTAATTTAAGAGGCCAACACCTACATAACTTTAACTTCTGTCTACCCAGAAAGGATTTACAGTCGTGAATATATTATATTCTGTCCCAGTAATAAAGGAAATGACCTAGATATTAGGTTTCCTATCTATTTCCTGGACAGGTGTGGCCACATTCAACAGGTTTGGGAATGTTGCCAAAATATCCTGATCGATTCCTGGAAAACACTATTATATTTTGGGGGACGATTTTAACGGTTGTCCCGTGCTAGTCTGGAACGTAAATAGAATGCTAATTAAGTGCATTTCTTTTGTCTTCTGTTGTTTGTGATATAGTTAGTTGATAATTGTGTAAGTTTGTACCGTCGGTTTCCCGTAGAAATTAAAATAAAATATCAAAAATAGAATTAGTTGCGAGGTGGCTGGATTGATTTGAAACCTATTCCTGTTACACTTATTCAATTACTATTGACATCACAACGCCGACATGTCTGCTAAAAGTGACTGGAGACTCATGTACGTATGCCCTTATCGCTTGCACAGTCTCCGAATTATTAGAAAGAAAATGAGAATCTAAAAAACATTTGTATAAAATCTTGGATTTGAATTTGCATAAATGATATGAAATGTATAAGTATAGGTAAAAGTACATATAATCGCCAAGTGTGTATGAGGAGGGTGTGTGGGCTTTTATATCGCTGCCCTAAATCAATATAGGAAAGTCGTGATGTGTATATGAATGTAAATGTCGGAATGGCAACGGGAAGATATCTATTAATTCCTTAGCCGCTTATTACAGTAAGCTATCAAAAACAAATCCTTGTGCCATCGTACTACCCTAACTACCACTTCTAATTATCTTCTTAACCTCCTAGGCGATTACAAACGGGGCCTGAATATGTCAAAGTGTAAGGAGGTCGAGCGACCTCTTTGCTGGAGTGACGTTAAGCGAAAGGGCAACTGCCAACCTCTCAGCTTAAGTGGAAAGATGAGGGGCTTAGGGCTAGGGTGTACTGGATAGGGAAAATAAAAAAAAAGTATTGTATTATAAATAAAATAAAAGGTATTCAGATATCTTTATTAATTTATCGTGATATAACCCGGTCTCTCATAGTAAATAAAATGAGTATAAATCCTCGCGATGTTTAAAAATAACTATATTGTATTATGTCTGCTTCAGTTGATGATGGATACTTATCCACTTACTACCCTGAATGGGTTTGATGTCGTGTATATGCCGTATGCTATTCATACATATGCATTCACGTTATTTAATCCCTTTTTGGGTGGCGATTACCTTGTAGACACGATACTATTTTCTAAGTAACTTTTTGTCATGAACATTGCGGTTGTGATGTCGTCTGGAACTTTGTTTGCTAGCCCATCGCCCCATTTATATCTATAGTCCCTTAGTCACCTCCTACGACATGCTAGGAAGAACGGCAGCTAGTTATCATTCTTTTTACGTCCCTTACAAGCAAGTGACAATGCAATGTATGTGTTAACATTTTAGTATCTTACCTTATTATGCAGGGGTATATATAGTAACTAACCGCTATCAGCTGAGTAATGCGATGGTATTTGGTCACTCGATAATCATTAGCTTGGAATGTCAGAATGTACAAATAGATATAACTATTCCGAGAAAGTTTACCGTCATATATACATATATTTAATATTGCTATGTTTACGTAGACTAGGTTAACAATAACATAAAATCTGAGAAAGCTGTGATAAAACATAAATAAGTTTCGTCGCACTAAAAGTAACTAGATAAATGTTATTATGGAAAACAAATTAACAGCTGATTACAATCTATTCAAGTCCCAAAACCCGCAAGAATATCCTCTATACTCCCTTTTAGTACCTATTCAACTTCCATTTAACTTTTGATCCCATTATCGTCACTTCTACTTAAAATTTATGGACCATCAATTACTCTTCAGTTCATTGTAATAAGAGCTTAAGGTTTCGAATTGTGGTCCATAACAATTTAGGTAATATGTAAGATTCTTTATGGTATAATATCGTGCTATTGAGGACTTGAATGCAGTGGTACTAGCTGCTTTTTGTATAAAGTTATAGACTAAGACGTTTGATGTAATTACTTTTAAGAGATGATTACTTACTACATATATGATAGAGAAGTACTTACTGTGAATGAGACAAACATACAGACCTCTATCTCTCTATATAAGTAATTTATTTTAAGTGTTATTTAAGTTGTTTGTAAATCGCCAATAACGTGTGAAGAAATATTGCTACGAATTAATTTTTATTTATTTATTCTGAGATTGTAAATAAGTCTCTCTATTTATACATGTTTTTTACATAATAATGTCAGCATCTGGAAATATTAATCTTCCTTTGCCCATATCAAAAACCAAGCTTATAACATACATACGAGTACATATCATCTGTTTGTAAAAAACAATATACGTACGTATACTCATATATGCACACGTATCTATGTTTTTATGTCTATCCGATAGATCTAAATGATCTAAACGATAACACGGTCTGATTAAAATGCCTCGTACAACACACTGTATGTTTTACATACCTCCCTCTATGGCGAGCACATGCTAACCAATAAAGCAGTCTACACTAACAGATGTGATTCACAAGGTCAAATAAATAAACATTAGGTACAGGCGGATAATTTGCGATCTTTTTATATATAACTTTGCTAATATGTATCTAGCACAGGTCTGGGTTATAGATTACATATTGGTATTTAATATAACAAAGTCTGCCCGTGACCAAGGCTACTGCAACGTAGCCGAAACGTCGGGTTAATAATAAAGGTAACTTTTATTATATAAAAAACTTACGCGGAAAGTCTCGTTTTCGGGGTAGTTAGAGGCTTTAGTGACTGTAATTTACGGGAGGTCTTTGGTTAACGGAAGCCAACGTTTCAACACATAGCCAGTAATCCGGTGCCTAACGGGGACAGGTAATTAAATATGTAATTTAGTTAATAATTAAGTTATAGTTATTTTTATGTAAAGTAGACGCATACATGATGTCGTCTTATAGGGTTGGTAAACCTCGTCATAGGTATGATATGTTATCCCCATCCGTCACCTTCAGTTTGATGAGATTTATATGCAATCATTATATCTTCTAGTCAGCTATTTCGACAGAAGGAAAGACAAGCTTTTTATCTTTCTATTAAAGTCCCAACTAGAACACCGACGATCCATAAAATTTGAATATTTTATTCCCTTTGTTCCAGTTTACTAACTGTACTATTGCAGTTATATTCAAAATCACCTCTACACGTATGATTATTATACAAAACATATGTCCCTCCGTGTATATACATACATATATGTAACATAAACTTACATTAATACACACAGTATTAGAGCATGTACCATTAGAAATGAAGTTGTCTGATTTTCAATGTTACTTTTCACTAGCTATGAAAATGCATTTGCGAAATGCAACGAATCGTACGCCGAAAACATCGTGAGGAGTCCTACCTATTCTCGAACAGGTAATTGTCTTGTACCTCTGTCTACCCCGCAATGGTTAATGGTCGTTACAGCGTTTTTCTTTGTACATATTACGACCGTTCATCCGTGCCGTGTATTCAGAGGTTACCGTGTCATTTACGAGTAGAGTAATTAATGCTTTTTTTTTCAAATTCAAACTTATTCACTCTATATTATTCACATCGGACACTAATCCCCATTTCGAGTCCCTGTAGAGGGGTAGGCAGAGATCGCGGATCCTCATCTGTCCCGATCCTGGACAGACCATCTTCGCTTCTTTGACACTCATACATCTTCTCATACATTGTATCAACTATGGATTAAAGAACGTGAATGTATATGTATGTAATGTACCAACTTGTGTACTAAAGGCTAATCTCTCGAGAACCGGGGAAATTTATGTCATACATAAGGCAAGCTTATTTAGTCATCTAGTATATAGGATATCTCATATTACTAGTATTAATGAGACTTTAAGTAGTTAGTACGATATTTAACGGTCTATTACGAGAACCGGATAATTCAATCTTACTCATTTTATTACTTCATACTTAGAAATATAATAGTTATAAGCTCTTTTGAGATGGGACAGAATCTTGGGAAATAGGCTCCTTTGTAATTTTGAACATTTGGGTTGTTACATGGGAAATAGAATATTAGAGATTGTATGAAGGGCACATTAGATTTCGTAATCATCTATAATTGTCAATGATTGTTTACTTTTAACCCTAAGCCCCAGTTCCCCATTTAGTGTAATAATTAAACGTGTGTATGTACATATATATGAGTGTGTATGAGAAGATGTATGAGTGTCAATGAAGCGAAAGTGGTCTTTCAGGATCGGGGACAAATGGGGATCTCCGACCTCTGCCTGCCCCTCTACAGGGAATCAGGTGTGATGTGTAGGTATGTATATACAATTTACATCAACGTCTTTTAATGCCGTCCCAGGTGGGGACAGAACCTAGGACATATAAAAGTGTTCTTAATTACATTTATCAAAAATACATGGTAGCTAGTATTTAAATAAAATCTTTGTGACAGTTGGATAACCCATCGGTCGATACATTTTTAGTCCCTACAGATCAGAACAGGAACGGGGTAGGCACCTATACCTTAGTTACTACACATCAATCATCACTCAATCAATCAGCCTATGTCAGTCCACTGCTTGACGTAGGCCTCCCAAGGGTACACAAAACACGATCACTCGTGGCCCTCAGCCAACCACTACCAGCGTACCTTTTTCAGGTCATCAGTCCATCTGGCAGGGGGGCATCCCTACACTACGTTTACCGAGACGCGGTCGCCATTCGAGAACCACTTTGCTCCAACGGTCGTCGGTTCCTGCGACAGACGTTACTTAACCTTGCTTACCTTAGTTACTACAACATACCGGAAAGAAATACAGCTAGTTGGTAGTATCTACGTCCCATATTAACACATATCAATCAGTGCATTGACTTTGTCACCTGATACACATAATTATTGGAAGTCATTGTTCTCTGATTGTGTTTAATTGTTCATGCGTAATGAAAGCGACGTTTGCGGTTCATTAGTCCATCGCTAATTGATTGCATAATGTAGGTTGGTACTGTATTGGTGTAGGAAGTAAGTGGAAAAGATAATTATCTGCCTATCTTCCTGGTATGACGTCTTATACCCAATATTTATGCTAAAAAGTTATCTCTTAAATCTGGGAGGTTCTATCCCACCTCGAAAGGGATAAGGACGTAAATGTATATCTTCCTGGTATGTCGTAGGGACTATGGGTAAATAAAATAAATGGAACATTCTGGCTATTCTATTGTGTGTACGAGAAGAACAGAAGAGCGTGCAAGAGAAGCTTAGAATATTGCGTTTGCCACCAAACGTTAACATACCCAGTTGAGTTAGAAACTTTTTGCTGCGACAATAACATGCACAAGCTATACCCCCTTGTTTGTAAGTTTAATTTGGAAAATATTGGTATTGTGTATGTTCTTGTGGCTGTAAATGAATGCTTTTATTATTATTATATGTGTGTGAGGCAAGAGAGATTTGTCAGGATCGTTCAATATGGGCGTTCGATAGACTCTGTGGTTTGTAGAGCCGTGAATATATGTACGTTTAGGCTCTCAAGCTAAAGATGATAGGAATAATCTACCAAATATCTACTGTCCATTCCGACAGGTCTTAAATACATACAAATACACATACATATAATATGAAATTACTCTGTATACATACAGTTGTCATTTGTGAAACAATTGTGGTCAAAGTAATTACATTGTTATTTGCAATATACAATTGTTTTGATGTATTGACTGATTTTTTAATAAACAATACTTTTGTATCAGTTTAATTGTCTCTCACCCTACAGTTTCGGATATATGCACTTGAATATCTGACTACCCCGTAAGGTATTATAATCGTGAATGGTACACGAGTATGTTTAACATTGCAACGCGGATACTAACTACAAACACCTGTATATCGTATTTATAACAACTAGATAGATATTTACATTAAAATCCAGACTTATAAAATATGTACATTATACAATACATACACGACCATTAATCCCTCCGGAGTAGTCAGAGGTTAAAATGTATTCATCTTAAACTGCGGAGTTAGTGATCTTATCAAGTAATACCTAATTAGCATGAAACAAGCCCCGTGTAATTAAGGTCATGAGTAAAAGAAAGACGATGTTGTATTTAGGTTCTCGGAAACACTAAACCTGATTTAGATCACGGTTGCACTTCTCGAAGATGTAGGACAGAAATGTGGGTCAAATAATGCCTTGATTTCATAGTCTATGTGTGTGTACTGTTTACTTTTATTCTTGTATAGTTGGACAGGACTATTGAGATATATTTCTTTTGTGTTTCTAGCCAACACTAACTACAATTAACTACTAAATTTAAAAAAGATTCTTCGGATCATTTTATTGTGTCTTCTGCTACATGTATTGTTTTGTTAAGTTGTTTTCATGACCCATATCCCTGGCGGAGTAATAAGAACTTCGAATATCTATACACAAGTGAAAAGTTAAATGTTAGTTAGTTAGTATACATAGTTATAATAGTTTATGTTCCGGGATTTGAACCCCGAACCTGTGAATACAGAGTCAAGCGCCAAACGACCGAGTTACACCAATATTTCAATATTTTTTCTATTTAGATTTTTATTAAGTTAGATTGCCTAATAAGACATATAACAGTCAGATAGACGCTATATTGAAAAAAAGGTGACGTTAGGGAGTACCTATAACCGCGAGAGTGTATGAGAGGATGTATGAATATCAATGAAGCGAAAGTGGTCTGTCAGGATCGGGGACAAATGGGGATCCGTGATCTCTGCCTACCCCTCTACAGGGAATCAGGCGTGATGTGTATGTATGTATTAGATTACTTTACTCCGTTTTATTTCTTTTACGCAACAATGTACCCTTGGTAGTAACATGGTCGTAAAGGTAACTAGGTGACCCGGTTTAGACAAATGTCTGGAGTTGGGCTAGTAACTCATGAACGGCCTATTTACCTAGCCCTATTAGAGTTGATAACCACCGAAGTTCCTTGACTATAACTATAACCATAAGAGTTACATATAGAGATCTACCTTAAATATTTTTGGGGTAGACAGAATATGAGTGTCCACGTTTGTGATGGTCTTGGGATGGCTACCTGGTAACCCACTCGCTACTTGATAATCTGTACCCTTCGTGACAGGTGGTGAAACTTACTGTAGGTGCATTGAGAAATAGCTAGATTTGTTACTAAAGGAAGTATACATGATGCAATCTGTACATAATTTTCTTCTTTAGTCCCAGACCAGCACATACACCTGTCTTTTTGTCAAGCATGTTGTTAAAAGGTGACTAAGAGACTTCGGGGTTTGGTATTAACTACTACCATCTTGAATATTCCTAAGATACTTATAGTTTTCCACTTGAATGTACATAAATACAGATATTCACGGCTCTATGTCCTTAAGGAGATAGGTAGAGACTCGATAACTACCTAGAACGCCTCCTGTGAATTCTTCTTGCTTCAATCACACCCATTAACTTTGAGCCTTGAGAAGAATGTTTCCAATTTGATCTGTATATGTTTTACGCGGCCTTCTCCGTTCATCTCTACCTTCCGCTTAACTTATGCCCAAACCAGCTTAACCTTTTTCTATTCTCTCTATAATATGATATTTCTTACAAGTTTCTTTTAACATTGGTTTCTGTGTACCCTTAAGGCGATCGTAGAAGA
>JAMBLF010001748.1:0-39729 GCA_030578115.1 Leucoptera coffeella
ATTTTACACCTTTCACTATCAAACTGACCATTGAAACGTCAGCCAATGACCCCCTAGTTCCCTTTAACCCCTTAAAACACCCGATCCTGATACGTAGAGTCATGGAGCGTGTGAGAGGGCTTCTGCGCAGTGGGCGCGATGGTGGTGCCTTAGATCCCAGGTATTCCAACATGCTTTGCGTGTTACTACTTAGGATTAGAGTTCCGTGATCTCTGTTTACTCCACTGATGCTAGATGAGCGAATACAGAAGGTATAATATATAAATATGCATTTATTTTTATTTAAAAAAATCTACAAAAACGGTACTCTTTTTTTGCAATTTTCTCCAAATCACTTTCTCTCGCCCATTCAAAGACCTATAGTCTATTCGCGTTAAGTAAATAGTGACGTCATGATATATAGACGTTAAACTGACCAATGAGACGTTAGTAAATGAGGAAACAATTCACATCGACCAATTGCAGACGACAGTTGTCACGTCTCATTGGTCAAATCGTCGGGACATGATGACATCACTATTTTCTTAATGCGAATGTACTATAAGACACAATAACCCCACATCCTCCAGTCCCCTTTAGCATTAAAACACCCGATCCTGATACGTGGAGTCATGGAGCGTGTGAGAGGGCTTTTGCGCAGTGGCGTGATGGTGGTGTCTTAAGTGACCCGGCCTCCGTGGCGGGGCTAGGTATTCGAACATGCTCTGCGTGTGTTGTGCCAGCATGTTTCCCAGGTCAGAGGGCATGGGATCCGTCCAGAAAAAGTCGTGGTTCAGGGCTGTGTCGGCGTCGAATCTGGGGGTAGAATTATAGATATTATAGGTACTGAGTGTGTATGAGGAGGTGTATGAGTGTCAATGAAGCGAAAGTGGCAAGTCTAGATCTGGATAGATAAAGATCCGTGATCTCTGCCTATCCCTCTACAGGAAATCAGAAGTGTGTGTATGTATTATAGGTAATACATATGCATTTACGACTGTACAACCCTTAGGGTAGGCAGAAATGGAGTCTACTATCAAATAGTTTTTGGTTACTAGAGTGCCACGTTAAATGGTTCACTATCTATCACGTTGGGTCTATCTAGTGAAACGCAGCCATGCCTTGGTAATTTAGGAGATAGCCACTGAAGCCTCTAACAGGGTGTCACAATAAAAAAGGGAGTATGCATACACAAATCATGATGCGTATTTATGTACGATAAGGAAAATTTGTGAACGTTTTATAGCTTTATCATATATACATCTATTATTAAATAAATTGTAAACTTTTTGAATTAGACTAAATTAAGAATCACCACATCTGATTTAACTTTCATTTTATTAATGAAAACCTGACAGACTATAAAATCCCTTTAACCCGTAGTCCCTTACTCTCCTACGACATGCCAGGAAGAACGGCAGCTAGTTAGCATTCTATATACACCTCTAAGCTGAAAATCGGCGGATTTACGAAGCCCGCGCCCCGTAGATTCCCGCCGAGCTGGACGCCATTTGGGATCTCCACGGCACACAATAATTGACTTACATTAAATTGCAATTTTTAATTTTATTGTAATTGTTAATTTTATTTCTGTAAATTTTTGGATCTTGTATCATTAATATTTTTATATTAATATTTTGTGAAATGTGGAATCCCAATAATAATAATAATCTCTTTATTACCCAAAAAACAAGTATCCAATAGGTTTACAGTAATTATAACTAAGCATACGAAAAAAACAAAATATGATAACCTATTAAAATCTCTATGAAGTGCTCTGTTGCCTATAAAAGGTAATCATGGGCTATAGGCAACATAAAGGAATATTATTATTAAATATAAATAAAGTAACCTACCTCTTAGCGGGGTCCAACTGCAACAGTTTATCGAGCAAATCACATCCGTACGGATCTTTAACATACGGCTTCAGTCTTTCCTGTAACAATATTTATTTATTTATTTACAACAGTATTACATACCACCAAACCTATAGCGTATGCAATATGTAAGTAAGTATTTAATTTTATTAAAATATTAATATTAGTTGTGTCCTTGATTTACTTAACACTTTTTGTGTATTAGTCACAGTCCATGGTCATTCTAGCCTCTTAAGCACTATTTCTTAAACACAAATATGCTAGTACATATTCCAACAGTATTTAACAATCATATACTTATATGTACTTACTTTACTGTATTTAACAAGAGTTAAAAAGTGGAGGTAGTGTAATAAAGCTGTATAAACATAGGCTCCTAATTAAAGTTCTATAAATAATATATTAATTAAGTGTTAATCATTTATTTTGGTGCTGTTACAATACAAACAATCCTGAGTTCACACACAAGTGTTTTCCACTGGATATACCAAGGTTTAAAGGAACAAATTCGCTGATGGTGTAACTCATGGTAATATATTCTCAAGGGCTATTAATATCATCATAATCTGGAACTACATAAAACTCAGAAGTGCACAAAACCTTAACTGGATAGTTTAAGAGTACTGCTGCTACGCCCAGTCGAAACCAGAGGTGAGATTGTTGGAATCCAAACCAAGCACATACATTCCAAGCACTAGAAAGGTTCTGGATTCAAGAATTGCTAAGGAAAATAAACATTAAGAGCAAGATTAGTAAGGATCTCTTATATTGCAATTAAGCAATTTGAGTGATTTATATGTTAAATTTAAATGTTGCGGATTGAATCCATTACTTAAGATTACCTGCACAATATAACAAACCAAAAAATTGCAAGATTAAGGTAATTCACGAATTAAATTTGATAAATCAAGTAAGTTAGAGTACCCGCCACATACGGTGGCAGTAGCCAAACTTGGAACTAAATTTGACGTTTCCGCCATTGCGTGTTATTTTGTATGAAAAGTAAATTTAGTATTACCAGCGTTGTGTTTTTTGCCCACTCTTTGTAATTTTTATGTTTGTTAAGGGTGATTATAATAAATTGATTTCCGGAGTTTCTTGTTAGTTCTTCTCCAAGCTAGGGTCTCCGCTGATCTAACCTCGGTAAAAAATATGTAAAGACAATGCTCAGTGCCATGTTTGAAATAATAGTTTTAAGAGATTCGCGATTTATACTCATGATATAAGATATAAGGGTGTGTATAAGATTGATTGCAGCTGTGGGAAATCCTATGTCGAACAGACTAAACGGTCTATTGCGGACAGAGTGAAGGAACACATAATATATGTAATATATAATAAGAAGGATAAGTCCCGTTAATTATTAATCATGTTTGAAATAGTATAATAAACATATTTTGACTTTGATATATTAATTTGTTTTATTTGAGTTTATAGCTCTGCAACCAAAGATCGTTACAAATGAAACCTATAATGTTTCGAGCCGTATGGCACAGTGAGTGCTAGTTTTGGCGTGTTTACTGGTAACACTGAATTACGCGACTGTGGCGACGCCTCCAACTGCCACCGTATGTGGCGCGATCTCTAACCCTTTTTAGTTGTTTATTGAACAAATATAATAACTGACAGAGCGACCTGTGTATAACTGACGTTTGAGCAGTTTTATTTATTAATCGGATAAAGCTGCTTGTATACTGTTAAATCTAAAAACGTTCTAAAATTTATTATTTGTTTATATATTGGAATACATATTTGGATTTTACGATGAATTTCTTGGAAAATATAACCTTCAGGAAACGTAAACCAACTATGTCGGAATCCGATCAAACGTGCATTACAGATGACAGCAATGATACTGATATGTCTAGACACAGCTTACCAGATATCTCAGAATTAGAACAAAACGAAGAATTTATAGGAATGAAAAATGAAATAAAAACACTAAAGACAGAGATTGACAGTGCCCACTCTGAGATACAAAAGCTGATATTAGAGAATATGGAATTAAAAAGTGAAAATGAACAATTAAAGAAAAAAAATAGTATTATGAAAACAGTGACATTGACTCCTATCAGGAAGACAGGAAAAAAACAAAAATCAAATAATATGGTGAAACGGACCGAAAATAATAATAAAAACTTGCAAACCAAAGAGAATAAAAATCTACGAACACAAAAACAAAACGGTACAGAAGAAACCAAAAGGGTTAATGCAGAAACTACACAGCAGAAACAAATAATAAATAAAAGAAGAATAACTATGTTAAGCACTAACAATAAAAATGGAATGATGTATGAGATGTTAAATAAAGATTATGAATTTTGCCATTTATGTTACCCAAGTGGTAATTTGGATGTCATTTTGGCAAATTTGGAATCAAACTTGACAGACTTCACCTACAACGATTACTGTATTCTGATGGTTGGTTATGAAGAGTTCAATAGTACTTTTAATTATTTTGATCTAGTAGACCAAATCAGGCGTGTTGTTCTACGCTGCCAGCATACTAATATCATAATTTGTACTCCGACTTACAAGCTTTCACCTAATGCAATGATGTACAATTGTAGAGTAGAGACATTTAACGAAATTTTGTATTTGGATAATTTAAAATTTAACTATGCATTTATTTTAGATAGCAATAGAAATTTGACATGTAATTATTCTAATTTTTATAAAAAAACTGGTATTATTAATAATAACGGTATAAGGATTATTTTAGGGGACTTGCATGATAAAATTATTGACATAAATACTAACTATTATAAAAACGTAACCTTTAATGACATGAACTTAAATAATTCTCCTGATAAATCTGACATGCTAAATAATAAGAATATCAACCAAAACATAAATTTTTTTCGTGTTTAATTCAATATACGTGCTCCACCAAAATATTAACGGCTTAATCTCAAAATGTGATTTGTTGCAGATTAACATAGAGTCGCTGAAAGATTGTAACAAGTCGGTTGATGTTGTTGCTATAACGGAGCATAACATGGTGGCGGGTGATGAATCTTACATCTCTTTGCAAAACTATACAGTAGCGTCATATAATATGCGAAATAATAGAAGTGGAGGCAGTTGCATACTTGTAAAGAGTATTCACGAATATATTAATGTTAAAAAAATTGTAGATTTCAGCGTTGCAAATGTGGTGGAGTGTTGTGCCGTAGAATTGGTACGGCTGAACATTGTTATAGTGTGCATATATAGGGCTCCTAAAAACACTCAACATATGCTTCATACGTTTTTTCAACATTTTAGAAAAAATTCTTAAATATTTAACTTTTTATCGTTGTAAACAAACTATTATTTGCGGGGATTTCAACATCAACGTTTTGAGTAATAACGTATCTGTGAAAACCCTTATTAATATGCTGAGTATTTATAAATTTAGGATGCGAATACGTGAACCGACTAGATTGCAGAGCGGGACCTGCATTGATAATATCTTAGATAATTTTCCTAACTGTGATGCCACTGTTTGCGATTTTGCTCTATCGGACCACACTGCTCAACTTGCTACATATAAAATTAAGCAAGCTTGTATACGCCCATTTTGGTACAAATTTAGGCGAGACTACTCTAAAGAGAATGTCGAAAAATTTAAGGTTTGTCTTAGTAATCTTAGTTTTTCTTCAGTCTATAATATGAAATTTACCAATGAAGCTTTCGATGAATTTATTGATATATTTAAATTGTTTTATGATTTGTGCTTTCCCGTTATTAAGGTAAAGATGTTTGTTCTCAAAAGACCACAATGGGTCAGCAGAGGTCTGAAGCGTTGCTCCAGACGGAAGAGACAAATGCTTTGGAATTTTAGGAAGCATCCAAGTGAAAAAAACCGAGACATATATAAAAATTATTCAAAACGTTTAAAAAAAGTAATTAACAAAACACAAAAAGCACAAAACACATATAAAATAAAAACATCGGACAATAAAGGAAAAACAATGTGGGGAATAATTAAAGATCAAAATAAATGTGTACCAAAAAATATAATAACACAAATTAAATATAATGACATTATTTACAATGAACCCCATGACATATCAAATCTATTTAATATATTTTTTACAAATTTAAATGACATTGAATGTAGTAGTAATATAACATATTGTAGAATTGATAATTCAAGTGGTGATGGGAAATCAATGTTTATGAGACCAACTTCTTTTCAGGATGTTGATAAAATAATTAATAACCTCAAAAATAAAAATAGCACGGGATATGATTCTATCACAACAAAAGTCGTCAAGTCAGTCTCTCAGATTATTGCACCAGTTTTGTCATATCTAATAAATATGAGCATAGAAAATGGAATTTTTCCCGATAAGCTCAAATTTACAATAATAAAACCAATTTTTAAAAAAAAAGACAGGGAAGACATTAGTAACTACCGTCCAATTGCACTGGTACCGGTGTTTTCAAAGGTATTTGAACGAGTTATATATAATAACATTTACGCTTTCTTTGAGACAAATAAATTGTTTGCTGCAGAACAGAACGGTTTCCGCAAAGGATTAGGAACGAGCAGGGCAATATATGATTTTCTACTGCAAATAATTTTAGGTAGGGATACCAAAATGTGCATGTCTGGTGTATTTATGGACATGTCCAAGGCTTTTGATAGGGTTAGGCATGGTCTTCTTTTAAGTAAATTGGAATCTTACGGAGTCAGAGGAGTGGCTTTAGCATTGATAAAATCATATATCAGTAATAGGACTCAAGTGACTCAGGTGGACAGAATTAACGCCAGGACCATGACAAATATAACATATACTTCGAAGCCACTGCATGTGAGAAGGGGTGTTCCACAAGGTAGTATCCTGGGACCCCTTCTGTTCATTATTTATATTAACGATATGCCAAATGCAACAGAAAATAAATGTGTCATATTTGCCGATGACTGTACATTAATTTTTAAAGAAAAAGATAATCAAAGCATAAACTCGGATATAAAAAAAACTTTGACAAAAATAATAGATTGGCTTACAACTAATGACTTAAAAATTAATTTGGAAAAGACATTTAAAATTAACTTTGACATGAATAAACTGAATAACACTGACATTGTAATTGAAAATAGTATACTAAAACATGTAGATAGTACAAAGTTCTTGGGTCTGTATATAGATGGGTCGTTGTCATGGAACGTACACACTGAACATCTATGTAAGAAACTAAATTCCCATGCCTATGCGTTATTTAGACTGAAACATAAGGTGGAAATGGAAGCCCTTTTGGCATCATACCATGGGTACGTGGCCTCAGTAGTGAGATATGGAATATTGTTCTGGGGTAACTCTACTGGATCTGAGGCAGTATTTAAATTTCAGAAGAAGTGTATTCGAACAATTTGTGGCATTTATCCCCCTGACAGTTGTAGGCCCAAATTTATAGCATGGCGATTAATGACTTTGCCATGCATTTATATAATGGAGGTGGGTCTCTTCGTACGAAGAAACTCTCACTTATTTAAGACTCTACAGAGTCAACGCCGTAGGAATATATTAGAATATACAAGGTTCAATTATGCCAAGAGCAAAAAAAGTACTGTCGCTATGATACCTGTCATATATAATAAGCTACCAGGTGCCATTAGAAACGCGGACACATTATACGCTTTTAAATTAAGGCTGTCGAAGTTCCTTCTGGATAAGGCTTACTATACGGTGTCTGAATATTTGCATGATCAATTAGAGGACTCATTATATTTCCATTAAGAATATATATCATAAATATGACATTTTATTTAATTAGATATTATTTTATTACTATTTTAATATTGACATTCTAAATAAAATAATTAATAATGCATGTTATATGACAATTATTATTAGATATATCCTAACCTAGACATGTAATTTTTGACTTTACTATAATTCCATAATCAATTTAATAATATGTATTGCATGTTTATTGTCAATTAGGTGAAAAGCATTCAACAAAATTATGTTAATTTGCATGCCTGATACGGTCGAACACACTGTACCTTATACCATTTTGTAACAACAGTGAATAACGTGTGTTTGCAAATAAAATTTGATTTGATTTGATTTGATTTGATATAAATTAATCAATTTCAATGATAAGAGAAACTTAATAATTATAAAAATCACAATCATACTAGTCAGAACAAGTTAATAAATATAATATAATAATTACATAAATCATCAATTACATATCTTAATTTAATCTAATAGTCTTATTACGGCTTTGGCGAACTCATACGACCCACACGAAAAGATATCGACGTTCGCTAAGACCGAATTGAGAGTGCGGTCACGCCAATAATATCGAGTACTCGATAATACCAATTCATATATTTTTTTATTTTACTTTATTTAGGAAAACAAACAGTTGTATAATTATAGAAAATAACAAATACTTTAAATTCATAATAACCTACAGTTTCCATTACTTTATACAATACAATTAATAGACACAATTTAGACAAAAATATACATATAGATAAACAATACACATTTTACAACAGTACATATACAAAACTAACGATAATGAAGCAACAAATTTCTGGATTTTATTTTAAATGTAGTTATAGATACATTAAAAATATCAATTTCCAACAAGAATTCGTTGAAAACTGTAACGGTTCGTCTAAAATATGAATTCCTTGCATAATTTGTCAATTTTATCTCTAAAAAGAGCCACATTGACGACATACTAAATTAGAAAGAGGTACATTCACGTTCTTTAATCCCTTTCGGGGAGGACAGAACCTCAGAGATATAATATCCCCTAGGTCACCTTTTAGCATGAATATTGGGGTTGCGATGTCTTAATGAAATATTGGTAACAGATCGATAGTCCATCGGCCAACACTACGGAGTGAACAAAAACTATAGAGACGATAATATCAGCAAGGTCTTCCTAAAAATACATTTACGAAATGCGTTGAATACTACGATGAGGGAAAACATCGTGAGGAAACCTACCTGTTCCCCGAACAGGTAATAGTTAGTGCTTGTAAATGGCGACATGGCTTACCACCTGTCACATTGAGTACTGATTTGGTCAACACGTGGATTTGAAGTGGCCATAGAAGTACTACCTTCGCAATTTGCGGAGAAGGACACCTGAACCTCTGACCCCGCAAGGGTTAATAGTGGAGAACGCGTTTGTCCATTAGAAAGTTTTTTAAACTATTTGCTATGTAAGAACAACGATCTTACCTTAACTTTTCTCTTCTGTCCTTTTGGCAGTTCCATTTTGTTATAGAGGTCTAGATTTTCGACGCCAGGCCACACGTCTGGGGTACAAGAGCCGCACAACTGAGATATTAGGACCTGCACACGGAAAATAACATACACGTCCTTAAATTCCCTTTCCTTACATAATCATATTCATATTTGGACATTTTTACACCAATTGAACTAGCCCCTTGGTAAGTTAATTTAAGAGTTGTGTTAAGGGTACTAGTCAACGTATATTTAAGAAATACATACATATTATACATGGATAAATACATATATAGCATATACAGGGTTATTTGTAAAACATCAACAACCTCGCAAGACCAGGTAGCTATCATCGTGAACAACAACATTTGTTCTACGACTTTTGATAATTTGACACATTTTACTTACATACAAAAATAAATATCAATTTAATTTTACGTTTGAATGTTCTTAACTCTATGCGCATCGCATCGCAAAATGAGGTAAACAAACCGTTTCCGTCCCTTTCTTACATACACTAGCGCGCGAGCGTCGTGCGCGTCGCCTTTTCTTACCTACGTGAATCGAACATAGACCTACAAATGTCACGACAGTACAATAATAGCTTGAAAAATCATTATTAATTAATGTATTGAGTTATGATAAAACTCGTAGAACAAATGTTGTTGTTTATGATTTTAGCTATCTAGTCGTGCGAGGTTGTTGATGTTTTTCGAATAACCCTGTATAATCAACGACCAGACTGGAAAGCAGTAGAAAAGCCTAGTTTTTACTCTGCCTCCACCGGGAATCGAACCCGGGACCTCACAATTAGCGTTCCGGCGGCTAACCGATCGCGCCACGGAGGTCGTCATTCAGCATATCTTCGAACTGTTATATCCTATCCCTGTGAGCGATGAGGCTTACGCCATCCTTCCTTATCACCAGCATTTCCCAGAATTCATCCTCATACATTGTTACAAACGATATTACCATACAATATAAAACAACTTCACACACGACAAAAGGATGATTTCTTATCTGGACTCAAAAGAGAGCATATTATACATATTTTAATCTTGTTTTTCCATTATATTATAATAAATTTATTCTTTAATAAATGAGAAAAGTGTTTTTTAAAAAGTGTTTAAAAATACTCATTCTAACAGAACGATGACTATTTTATAGTTCAAGTGATTTAAGTATATAATATATACAATGCATAGCCAGGGCCCTGTCTCCACTAATTCATTTAAGACACAATATTACTACAGTATCGATACTGCAATACTTCAGTGGCCGTAATTTGACACTTTTGGCACTCCACTAACAAATTTTGGCCACTGAAGCGCTATAGAACTACATCTGAAGTACTTCTGCGTCTGAAGTACAAAAAAGCTACTCCACTAACCAAACGTCAGTCAATGTCAGTTCAATAGCCTTATATTTGGTACTCCACTAACTATTGACATATCTACACTTGAATTGCCACTGAAGCACCACTAACTCGCTATAGAGGCACAAGTGTGGCTGTCAAAATATTAGCAGAGTGCCACTTTTACAGCCGGGACGCAGTTGTGTGGCTGTCAAGGTTAATCAGTGGAGTAAGGGCCCAGGTATAGTTTTTTCGAAATCTATTTTCTATGACTATGGTCACGATTCGCTTGACAAACTGCAGTTTCCTACCCAATCTACTTCTACTACTTACCAACTGCTGCTGTTCCGTGGAGCCTTGCATGATGGGGGACCTGGTCCACATTTCGGCCATGATGCAGCCAGCACCCCACATATCCACTGGCGGGCCGTAGTTGCGGTCACCTGAGATAGAATTAGACCAAAAAATAAACATACGCTTCACGACTTGTGTATACACACTCCCTTTTTTATTATGCCGGGGTAGTCAGAGTCTTGAATGCCCAATTTCGAAATTTCGAAGGCATGTTAGGTATGGGTCATTCGAAGAAGTATCACTAGATAGACAGCACCCAACGTGATAGGTAGTGAACTCTATCGCCGCATATAGAATAAAAATTAAAATTAATAAAAAAATTAATTAGTTATTCAAAATTAAATAATCGACGTAGCTCAGTTATTTGGGGCTTGGCTCTGTATCAGTGGGTACAGGGTTCAAATCCCACTTGAGCATGTACCAATGAAAATTAAGTTTCATGAATTTCTATGTACATTTTCGTTATAAAAATACATTCTTGAATGATTTGAATCCTCTCCCACTAATACAGAGTCAAACCCAAAATAACTGAGCTAATCTCTGACTACTCTGTAAAAGATATTTAAATAGTGGCTGTAGCCCAGTGGGTAAGACCTCGGACTTCGTATGAGAAAGGTCCTTGGTTCGAATCCCGGCTCTCGCGTGTACCAATGATTGAAATTTAAATATGTATTTTTCATTTACGCACATAATTTACAATCGCTAACGGCGAGGGAAAACATCGTGAGGAATCCTGCCTATCCCTCAGGATAGGTAATAGTCAGTGCCTAATACGGCGATACGGCTCACTATCTATACCTACAGACAGAAATTATTTGAATTTATAAAAGTATATTATATTATTGTTATTATATTAGGTCAACTAATGTAAATGTTAAATTGTTTACTTGAAATTATAAATATGTTTAGTTCCTATCGCATTAGGTTATTAGACCTGTAATGATAGGATACTTATTTAAATGAAATAAATAAATATATTAGTTTCTACTCACCTAACAATAGTTCCGGCGGTCGATACCACAATGTAACCACTCTATTCGTGTACTTATTGACTTGGCCAGATTTAGCCACACTAAACGCTCTTGCCAGGCCGAAATCAGCCAGTTTCAGTATTCCATTCTTCGTTATTAGCACATTCGCTGCCT
This sequence comes from Leucoptera coffeella, assembly GCA_030578115.1. Taxonomy (NCBI): domain Eukaryota; kingdom Metazoa; phylum Arthropoda; class Insecta; order Lepidoptera; family Lyonetiidae; genus Leucoptera; species Leucoptera coffeella. The sequence goes on from JAMBLF010001748.1 coordinate 11,915, forward strand.
TCATATCTCTATGTAGAATCTTGTTACTATGTATATAGTATAAACCATTCAACAATTGCTGCATGACCTTTTTGATTTCTCCCAAACTAAATTTCACATTAACATTTGATAGTAATCCTGCTAAATCGTGCTCACAAAAGTCGAAGACTAAGTAAAACGTTGAACGGTATTTGTTATGTAGCGTAGCTTTGGTACGGCAGATTTCGATTAAGTTGACTACGTTTTCGTGTTTGAGTAGTTGGAGTATTTTGATTTCACGTAAAGCTGTTATGGGAAAGCCCTCTTTTTCGTTGTCCATTAGAACCTGTAATGATTAAACAAAATTATTAATGAACATATACATTTAAAGACAAAAAGACAAACGCGTTCACAACTATTAACCCTAGCTTCGAAATTGTGAAGGTAGTAATTCTATGGCCACCTCGAAACCACGTATTGACCAGATAAGATATTCAGTACTCAATGTGACAGGTCGTAAGCCATGTTGCCATTTACAAGCACTAACTATTACCTGTTCGGGAAACAGGTAGATTTTCTCAAGATGTTTTCCCTCACCGTAATATTTGATGCATTTCGTAAATATATTTTTATTACGAGAATGTACATAGAAATTCATTAAACTTCATTTCCATTAGTAGTTAGTTACTTGCTGAAGTGAGATTTGAACCCTGTGCCCACAGATACAGAGTCAAGCCCCAAACAACTGAGCTACGTTGAATTTGAGCTAGGTCAAATTGTTGATGAAAAGAGCATGCTTCAATGCTTTGGACATGTTATGCGGATGAATGATAGCAGATTGACAAAAGGAATATATGGGAGTGAAGTGGAAGGGCGGTTACATAGGGGCTGGCCCAATAAGACACATTAGAACAGTTAGATAAAACCGATTACCGCTGGGCGTGTCATTATATCACCATAGTATGTGTGAGTGTCTACCTATACATGTATGTGTGTGTACCTATTGTCATTATGTGTGCATGAGTGTCAATGAAGCGAAAGTTATTTGTCAGGTTCAATATAGATGGGGATTTATGATCTTTGCCTACACCCCTACAGGGAATCGGGTGTGATGTGAATGTATGTATGATCACATCATTTAATAAACCTGTCAGGGTAGACAGAACCTTGTAGACATGATAGTATCGCTTAGGTCACTTTTAGCATGAATATTGGAGTTGTGATGTCATAATGGAACAATGGTGACAAGTTGCTAGCCCATCATCCAAATGATTCCTTCAATCCCTAGTAGCTTAGTTGCTTATAAAATGCCGGGAAGTACAGCAGGTATTTAGCGTTCTTTTGACATCCCAGACTAGCACGGTTCATGAAATGTAAACATTTACTAATAGTGGTAGTCATCACTCTTGCATTTTTTTGCCAATGCTCAGGGTTGGCAATGAGTGCATCTAAGCCAGCGGCCACACAGAAAAGACGTGAGACAGGGCGCTGTCGCCATCATGGCGCCAGTTTCATTTACTTTCATACAAAACGTATACAACCGTTGCAACGTGAGACACACAGAAAAGACGGGGCGACGACACAACGCTACTCGACGGCGCCCTTTTGACCAAAACATATCAAAAGGACAGGGCGCGAGGGAGCGGAGGGAGATCAGGATCAGGTCAGATTTTTATAAAATCTATTCTGTCTGGATGGAACCAGTAACGTCTAACCCACTGCAGATAAGCGAGATTTACCAGTGTCAATACATCTTCATCTTCAGAAGAAGATATGTTGTTGGATCAAAATCGGACGGTGGAATGATAGGAGGGCCCCAGTCTGTGAGCCAACCGCCAGATAATTATGATTCTGTATAATTTGTTTTTGTAACTGGCACTGGGCAAAAAATCCTGAAAGCCGGAGTTTCTTGTTGGTTCTTCTCCGAGCCAGGGCTTCCGAACTAACAAGAATTTCAATGCCAAGAGACAACCAGTGTCAGGCAAATGTTTTGACTTACAATGAGTGTACTATACCTGTACTTATGTTGAATAAAAACATGTGACTTTTGCATGTGTTTAGTTGGTTATAGATTTTGTTATGATTTGTTGACAAAGGGTGACATTAAGAGTACCTATAACCACCAAGCATGTATGAGAAGATGCATGAGTGTCAATGAAGTGAAAGTGGTCTGTCAGGATCAGGACAAATGGGGTTCCGTGATCTCTGCCTACAACTCTACAGGGAATCAGGTGTGATGTGTATGTATGTATGTATGTATTGTTGACAAAGGGGTCTCAAAATGCCTATTGTCTTGAGAAAGTAAGTAAATTATGGTGGTTTTCTCATAGTTTGCTTGCAGTATTTTGCAATCACATGCTTAGTTTGATTAATTTAATACCATAAACAATGGTAGTAAATGGTACTTTGCACTTACATTACACGTGACTTTTGAATCAAATATATAGCATTAGAAACATGTTATCACATTTCTCAAGAGGTGAAGCGTGTTATATACAGGATATAGATCATGTTTATAAGCTAAAAACGTGGAATATCAATGAGTAAAAATGTTTAATACGCACCTTTTTCATAGCAACGAATTTCTTACTGCTATTCCTCGCACGCGCTTTGAACACTTCTCCGAACGTTCCCTGACCAATTTTGGCCACTTTTTCGTACTTAGACGATTCATCACAGAAGGGAAAGTCGAAATCTTCAATGTATTTCTCTTTTTCCCTCATGTTTAATATCGTGGTACTCGTGTTCAGAACTGGAGGCGCAGTCGGCTCTTTATGGCCGCTGACGCCTTGCATTTTGGACGCAATCTTGACGGCGTTTATTTAACACGTGTTGCACTAATAATGACCACAGTTTATACACATGAAATAGTTAATAAAGTGAAAATATTTTCAGACAATATAGAACGAAGAAATATTTTCAGACAATATTCTACTCACACAATGAAAGAAAACAAAAATAAATTTGCCACAGAGTGACCCAGTCTACATTTTACACACAGCTTAGCACAGATTGTAGCTGTAACTCCTTTCCTGGTTTTTTATCTCAAGTCTTAAATAATTTGACTCTTATTTATTTCTACTATTATTATAATTGAATTATTAATTTTAATAAGAAAATGTAATATAGTTGACACACTTTTGTCGCTATACTACGCTATGTTATATCCTATTTGATCGCTTTGAAATTATGTTTTAATTATAAATTTTTATACACTGCAAGCTTTCTATCTCAAAGTTTCAGTATTTTCCAAAACTCTTAAATAGTCCAATAATAAAAGCTATTCTGTACAAATACTTAGCCTAGACTATACATATCGACATCACACACAATTAACGTCAGTCGTCTTCCGTCATACGTCAGTTACAAATTAATGTTGTTGTGGGTATGTGAACGTAAAACTCGTGATTTACAAATTACTGTGTATTAATTTATCTAATTAGTTATAATTTGTGAAGTCATACACATAGAACTCAATTAAGCCGTCCTTTCAGAGGTACAGTATATTTAAGGGAATGTTTTCTATAAACTGTAGGAATTTATCTAAATAGCACAACCGACTTTCTATTTATTTTATGTGATAACTTTTGATAAGTTCATATCTTACGCTATCAATTAGGTATTCAGTACATAATGTACGCCCACTTTCTTTTAGAACTGCAAGCGTCTCTTTGTTTTAAAAATGCAAATATTTATTTTTAGAATAAAAACAATACACTCTGACATTATTGTTTTTATTGTCTTCTAGTGTTTTTTTGTCCAAGTTTGTAACATTGTATGTTGTAAGGCTTTTAATCATTTGACAGAGGTCATATTGCCTGCTTGCAGATTGCTAGCCCATCACCCAATAGATTTAATTTTAGCTTTGTCACTTATTTATTTTAAGTTTACTTTTATTACATATTTTTGTTTTCTATGAGAGACTTATGTGTTTTTAATGTCTCTCTTCTATATCCAATAGCAAATGCTCTGGGTACATACATAAACATCACGCCCGTTTCCCTGTAGAGGGGTAGATAGAGATCATGGATGTCATCTACTTTCATCAATCATCATTTATTTTTTCTCTAATTACCTTACCATGACTATTCACCATTATTTGTGACTTCATTAGTGTATTAAAGACCTTCAAGGAGTGATTGGTTAACTACTTGATTGTAATAGTGGGGTTTCAGGTTTGATTACTGAAGAAGATGGTTAAGAATATCATTTTTCTTCTGCTTTTTTGTTTGGTTGTTGATTTGTGTTATTCCTGAAATCCTTCTTTATACTATGTAGCTAATATTAATGTATATTTGTTAAATATATGTTGACTAGTACCCTTAATACAAGTCTTAAATGTACTTACCAAGGGGTAAGTCCAATTGGCGTTATAGTGTCCCAAATACTAACAAATTTTATTTTATTATTACCCTATAGTTACAGGCTTACCTAATGCAAAATAAAACACTATATATTTTAAATTTATATAATACTAGTGACCCGCTCCAGCTTTGCACGGGTATAAAATATATAGCCTACTCTGCTATTTAATGGATGTTATTATACATATAAACCTTCCTCTTGAATCACTCTATCTATTGAAAAAAAACACATTAAAATCCGTTGCATAGTTTCAAAGATTTAAGCATACAAAGGGACCTAGGGACAGAGAAAGCGACTTTGTTTTATACTATGTAGTGATATATAACTCTCTAAATACATATTCAATACATACCTATTCGTGTTGATATGGAGAAATTACTTTAGCTTCTTTGACATTCATATACCTCCCTATAAATATGTAATACGTATACTATAATTGTATTTCTGAATATTGTCTGCAGAGTTTCTTGGCATTTCTTTTCTGTAGATTCTTCTTACGTAATGCCAAATAGTTTAATTACATTTCATTATTTTAATGTCATTTTTGCATTAGAAAATTTTGTTTTGCCTTCAATAAGTGATATTAATTTATGATCCTTATATTTATTTAAAATTATTCCTTTCAATAGAATTATTTCCTGACCTGTACCAGTCAGGGATATAAAAAGAATGTTAACTATCTACCATTCTTCCCGGTATGAAAGAAAGCAACTAAGGGACTAGGGTTAGATGGAATCGATTGGGCGATGGGCTAGCAACCAATGTGCCATTATGACATTGCAATCCCCAATATTCATGCTAACAAGTAACCAAGGAGATGTTTTGCATGTCTGCAAGGGTCTGCCCACCCTGAAAGGGATTAAAGAAAGTGATTGTATATGTATTTCATGATTATACCTTTTTTGCACGGGAATGGCTCACACAAGAATTACTTGTATGTTTGTTTTCAAATCTGGGGCCTTACCCCACTAATGCATTGTAGGCACAATATTACTTCAGTTTGATGCAGTAATACTTCAGTGGCCGTAATTTGACACTTTTGGCACTCCACTATGTGAATACTGAAGTAATATTGTGACTACAATGGATTTGTGGAGTAAGGCCCCTGTGTTATGTATAAGTTGTATTATGTCTTCATGTGTTTTTATAGTTGTGAAATCAATGTTTTTAGTATTATTCTTTCACTTATTTAGGACAAACAAACAGTTGTACAATTATAGAAAATAACAAATACTTTACATTCATAATAACCTATAGTTTCCATTACATTGACGAACTCCGTGGCGCGATCGGTTCGACACCTAAATGTAATCGTGAGGACCCGGGTTTGATTCCCGGTTGAGGCAGAGTTAAGAACTACGCTTTTCTACTGCTTTCCAGTCTGGTCGTTTATTATACAGGGTGGCGCATTCAAAACGGTCAGTATGGGAAAGTCTGAAACTATAAGAGATACGAAGATTTGTTCTTAGGAACCATGTCACCGATTTTGATAAAAAGATAAACTGCATTCATACTTTCTTTAAAAAAACAACTGTATCCAGCACGGGAATCGAACCCGGTTGCTTTGAAAAAATAAATTGGCCCTTTTCACTTTTTCGTTTTAAATATCGATTGTGTAGGTCTTAAGCTGTAAATGTCTCTATGAAACATGGTGTCGAAAATGAATAAAATGCATTGTTTTGCCATACTTTAGTTTATCATAGTAGAAACCTACTATGATAAACTAAAGTATGGCAAAACAATGCATTTTACTAAGTGACTACTGTTGTTTTCAATACAATATTCAACACGTTTAGGTAACGATCTTACTATTGAATTTTGTATTTTCATGTGGTGAATTAGCGTTACAATTGACTTTATTGCTACTTTTAGGTCTTCAATGGTGTCATAGCTTGTTTTGTAAAATTTACCTTAACGTAACTCCACAAAAAAATTTCAATAATATGGTTTAACACGTCTCACTTTAAGTAGACTTTTCAATATATTGTTAGTTTTTGATTACTGTAGATAACAAAACCTTCTTAAAGATTAATGCAATGCTAATGCCACATGATATGGTGTATGTAACAAGTAAGGACGTACAAAACTACAAACAGCCATACAGACAAATTTACATGTCTGTTGAATATTGTTACGGTGTATGTAAACTACTATGATAAACTAAAGTATACCAAAACAATGCATTTTATTCATTTTCGACACCATGTTTCATAAAGATATTTACAACCTAAGACCTACACAATCGACATTTAAAAAGAAAAAGTAAAAAGGGCACATTTATTTTTTCAAAGCAACCGGGTTCGATTCCCGTACTGGATACAATTGTATTTTCAAAGAAAGTTTGAATGCAGATCTTATTTTTATCAAAATCGGTGACATGGTTCCTAAGAACAAATTTTCGTATCTCTTATAGTTTCAGACTTTCCCATACTGACCGTTTTGAATGCGCCACCCTGTATATGTATTTATCTATATATAATATGTATACATTTCGTAAAATATACGTTGACTAGTACCCTTAACACAAGTCTTAAATGTACTTACCAAGGGGCTAGCTCAATTGGTGTAATAGTGTCTTAAATATTATTATTATAAACATTTTACACTACTACATATTCACAACTAACTATTAAGAAGCAACATATATTTGGCTTCTCTTTTAAATGTAGTTATAGATACATTGAAAATATCTCCACCAAGTGTTTGTTAAAAAGTGGATTATTATTAAATTTGTTTTTCATTTACGTACATAATTTACGGTCGCTAACGGTGAGGGAAAACATCGTGAGGAAACCTGCCTATCCCTCAGGGTCCTATAGTCAGTGCCTATATACGGTGATATGGTTCACTACCTATCACGTTGGGTGCTGTCTATCTAGTGATACGCGGGCTTCGAATGACACCCATACCTAACATGCCTTCGAAATTTCGGAGATGGGCATTCAAGCCTCTGACTACCCCGCCATAATAAAAAAGGGAGTGTGTATACACAAGTCGTGAAGCGTATATTCATTTATATTTTTATATTTGAAAATATCTATCTCCACCAAGTGTTTGTTAAAAAGTGAATTAATATGTTCCCTTCAGCGTTACGATGGCGAGTGAGTCCAGTTCAGCAGTTCTGGAGCTGAAGGACGAGGAGGAGGAGACGGTAGACAATGATGAGTCCCCACCGCCACTGCTGATGGAACGGGACTACGATATCGCTGTTAAGGTAGGACAGGATGCATGGAATGTTAAGTATGTATGTACAGTCAACGCTAAAAGTGCAGTCCCAGTAACTTTTTATAAGGTTTAAGACAATATTTGACATTTTAAATGCGCCACTATGCATTATCATGGCCACTATACGTTCGCGTGCTTCGCAATGAAAAATATTGTGTTTTGTTCTTATAAACGTAAACCTTATAAAACGTTACTGGGAATGCACTTTTAGCGCTGACTGGACATCTAACAGTACAGTGTCATGATAGTGTTAGTGTATTGTGTAGAAGTGACTTAACTCATTTGACACCGCGCCATTTTTCAGCGTCTAACTAGCGGAGCCGCCATACAAACGGTCATGAACACGCTAGGCGTGTCCGCGGCTCTGCGAATTAGAAAAAATGAACATGCCACGCGTGTCCACTGGCTCTACGCGAAGTTTAATGTTTCTAAATACGTTAATAATACATTGTGGTAGTTTATTTCCTTAGTTCTGTTTGTGCAACGGTACCAAGGATTAATGGTTGTGAACGCGTTTGTTATTTATATAAATAATTATAATATAATTTTTATTTACTAATTATTGTAGACTTAATAATAATCGTAAGTATTTGCCTTGTGTAAATGTACCTTATACAACATAGCTATTATCTAAACCAATACCAACCTAAACCTCTTCCATATATTACCAATACTTAGTTAAACCTCTTTCTAATATCTCAGGTAGATGCACCACGTAAGCAGCTATCGATGTTGGAAACGTATGTGACGTACAGAGTACGCTGTGTGTGCGCTCGTTGGCCCACCCCGCAGTTTGTTAGGAGGAGGTACAATCATTTTAAGGTAAGTTTGTTTTAGTTTCGGATAGTGTAAGTATAGTGTGTCGTGCTATGAATTAACAAAAATTCCAATTGTGAGGGTAGACAGACATTTCAGCTGAGACTAGAGCTAGTCTTCCATCGACCACGGCCTATGCAACTGGGTCGAAACGTCGGGTGAAATAAAGGTAATCAGATATCTTTATTAATTTATCGTGATATGACCCGGTCTCTCATAGTAAATATAATAAGTTTAATACTGTAGGTCAATTGTCCTATTATTTATAATGTCCTTACAGAGTCACTTATGTTTAGGTACCATACAAATGGGGACAAAAAAGACAAACACATTCACAACCTTTTGCGGTGTAATCAAAGTCAAAGTCAAATGTTTTTATTCAACATAAGTACAAGTACAGTACATGAATTGAATGTCAGAACATTTGCCTGACACTGGTTGTCTCTTGGCATTGAAATTCTTGTTGGTTTGGAAGCCCTGGCTCGGAGAAGAACCAACAACAAACTTCGGCTTTCAGGACTTTTTTGCCCAGTGCCAAAGAGTAGATAAAGTGTTTACCTTGTAAACGGCGACATGGCTTACCACCTGTCACATTGATTACTGTGTTGGTCAACACGTGGGTTTGAGGCGGCCGTAGAATGACTATCTCCGCAAAGATGGATACTTGAACCTCTGATTACCTTACATGGAGTAATGGTCGTGAACGCGTGTGTCATTTGTGAACATTACTTGTATGATAAGGGAAAGCATTTTGAGAAAACATGATTGTTCATCAGAACTGTAATTTTATTATATATTTATAGCGGCTGGCTCTGACGTTTATTAGAAAGTCCCTTGGTTCGAATCCCGGCTTTGGCATATATGTACTATTAAATTAATTAATAATATTAATATATTTTATTAAGGCGAAAACTGGAATACCTAGGACACATCATGCGAAATACTAAATATGATCTGCTCCAACTAATCATTCAAGGCAAAATAAACGGCAAACGAAGACCTGGCCGACGTAAAACTTCATGGCTAAAAAACCTTCGGCAGTGGTTCAATATGAGCTCAAGATCACTGTTTCGTGCAGCAGTCAATAAAGTCCAGCTTGCCTTAATGATTAAAAACCTCAAGTGAAATCAAGCCATACGATTGGCCGACCTCCTATTGGGAGATGGCACCTCAAGAAGAAGAAGTACTATTAAAAGAAATTCAAATTGTGTTTTTCATTAATGTACATAATTTACAGTCGCTAACGGTGAAGGAAAATATCGTGAGGAAACCTACCTATGCCTTGAGATACGTAATAGCCAGTGCCTGTATTCGGTGATACGGTTCACTACCTATCACGTTGGTGCTGTCTATCTATTGAAACGCAAATTTCAAATGCTTCATACATCACTCAAGTCTCTGACTACCGCGCCACAATAAAAAGGGAGTATATATGTCCCAAGAAAGGCAACTAGCTTGATTGAAATGAAGTCCAAAACAAGCTTTAAGGTCGTATTGTTGTTTCTAAGTAAACTAGTGACCCGCTCCGGCTTTGCACGGGTATAAAATATATAGCCTACTCCAGTATTTAATGGATGTTATTATACATTATAAACCTTCCTCTTGAATCACTCTATCTATTAAAAAAACCGCATCAAAATCCGTTGCGTAGTTTCAAAAATTTAAGCATACAAAGGGACATAGGGACAGAGGAAGCAACTTTGTTTTATACTATGTAGTGATGTCGCAGAATGATTTGATATTTCGGGTTTTTGCAACAAGCCTAGATATTTTGCGAAAACACGGATAAGTAATTAGACAATGGTGATCATACCTTATCCTTATGTTACCTATCAACAGAAATCTGAGTAGGTTAGGTTAGTATGTGACAAACAACGCACGAGCCGAGCATAGTGCCAGAAGCGAATCGCTTTTGTAATATTTGATCACCATTGTCTAATTATACGTGTTTTAAAGTTTTAAGAGATTCGCGATTTATAACTAGCGATTTATAACTTTTATGATTAATAACTAGCGGGACTTATCGCGTATGTTTTTATATAATAAGGTTACCTTTATTAACCCGACGTTTCGGCTACGTTGCAGCAGCCATGGTCACGGGCAGACTGACTGAATTATACGTGTTTTCGCTAAATATCAAATCATCCTGCGACATATATACACAAGTCGTGAACCGTATGGTTTGTATAATGATAATTCTATATTGAAACTACACAATACAATAATTGACATAATAATATAAAAACAAAATTAAAAGTTATCTGAATTCCTTTTATGATATCCCCAAGAAAAAATATTATGTATAATACACCTGCATCTACATATTATATAATATTTTTTTAATTAAATGACTATATTGTTAAAATTATTAAACAATATTTACATGAGGTAATAAATCAAAATAATATCTAGATAAATAAAATTGAAAATAAACTGATAATTATAAAATAAAATCTTAAAGCTCAATATATAATAATAATAAATTCATTTATTGGGCATCTAGGGCCTATGTTGTTAGTAACAAGAACAAAAACAAAACAAAAAGTGTGTTAGTAACAAAAGAGCAATACAAAAAAAACAATAATAAATACAAAAAGTGAAAAGCCGACTGGGGGATGATGGGAACTTGTACCACACAGGACCACGCAGCTATTTATGCATGTGTATGTGCATCCATCGTCCCAGCATAGGACAGTCCCACCTGTCTGCCAGTGTGCGTATGATGATGTTGGCGCTGCCGCGCATGCGCATCAACAGAGATGCGCAACGCTTGCGCATTATCGAGTGGAACCCGTCCACTCGCGCCTCTGCGAACATACCCGACGCACTGCAATGGCGCGGCAGCCCCATCAGCACCCTGAACCCGTTATTATATTGCACGCGCAGTGCGTTATACGTCCTCAGCGTATAGTTGTACCACACACTGCAAGTGTAGAAAGTTTGACAGTAAGCCTTGAACAGCGTCGCCTTCACCTGTTCGGTACAACGTGCGAACCTGCGGGCCAACATATTACTTCGGACGGCCAACGCCCTGCGCTCCCTCTCGATATCTACATTGTCTTGCAGACCCTCAGTCACCCAGTGGCCCAGGTACTTAAATTTAACGACCCGGTTTAATGGCATATTATTCAACAAGATCAGAGGAGTAAACTCTATAGATTTACAGCCTGTCCCAAATATCATAAACTCGCTCTTACTAACGTTATACTTAAGACCATGAGCCACTGCATAGCGTTCACAGATGCTAAGTAGGCGTCTCAACGCAGCGATCGACGGACTCAAAAGCACCATGTCATCGGCATAACTGAAGTTATTCATGCATACGCCGTCTATATGACACCCGACACCAGTGCTGTTGAGCTCGCCGATCAATCCATTTATATACAGATTGAAGAGCTTGGTGGACGTCAGTCCCCCCTGTCTAACGCCACACTCCAATCCATACACATCAGAGTAAGTACCCGCCCACCTTACCATATTTCTCTGATTGTCGTACCAATACCTAAACAGTGCCAATAAGCGGGGTGACAAAGTAGATTCATCCTTAAGTTTTTGCCATAACAATCTGTATGAAACCAGATCGAAGGCCTTCGACAAGTCCAAGTAACAAGCGTAGACCGGCGTCTTTCTAGACGTGTAGTACTGTACAGTCTGCTTGAGACACGCGATGGCGTTTTCAGTAGACAAGCCCGATCTAAAGCCAAACTGGGAGTCACTTATGTTTAGACTTTTGCCTAAGTGTTGATCAAGCAAACTGTCCAGCACCTTAGCTATCGCAGTAGCCAGAGAGATCGGCCTGTAATTGGACACGTCGGAGGCATCACCGGTTTTGTTTTTAATGATTGGTACAACAATCGTGCACATTAGGTCATCAGGTAAGTAGGCGTGACTCACACACAGATTAAACAACGTTGCGAGGACAATAGGTAAGTGGACCCCCGCATGCAGCAGGTGCTCGATGCTGAGACTGTCATGGCCCGGGGATTTTCCTCTCACCATGTGCCTAATAACAGTATCAACATCCTTCGCAGAGAACCTTATATCAGCATTGACCATTTGACACTCATCATCGAGCACCGAAGCCGCGCCGTCCTCCAGAGGAGACTCCACTCTGAAATGGCTCCTAAATGTCTGAGCAATTTCGTAGGTATTATGCAGTCCAGAGACGCTCACGGGAAGGCCTGGTCGCGGGTTTAGTTTGTTTGTGGCTTTCCAGAATTGTTTGAAATTTTTATTATTGTGGTGTTCAGCAATAATATCCATCTTTATTTGTACTTCGTTGTTTTGACACCATTTCAATCTTGATTTGAAGATTTTCCTAGCTTCTTTCATGTCATCTAATATGCTACCCGTACTGGGCTTGCCACACGACACCCAGCTCCGGTAACATAGTCGCGCCCTCTCGTGAGCCTCTCTAACGTGCATATTCCACCCAACAACTAGTTTACGCTTCCTACGTACAGACGTATTGTGACTAGCTTCCGCAGCTCCAGATAGAATTGAGACGATATTTTTATACATATTATTTATTAACACTTTGTGTTCCGGATCTGAACAAGATTTATATTTACAATTATACAATACTGGGGCAATATGTATATCTCTAAGTTGGCTACAACAAAATTGACTATAAATGTCTGTTTGATGGGCATCCCTTTCACCCCACACAACCTTGCTACAAGAGATATCAGATTCGGCAACTTTGGGTACAACTAATCTAATGTTACACTCAATCATTAAGGGGAAGTGGTCCGACCAATACGTATCATAGACCACGACCGCACCAACAATCGTGTCACGCGCGGCACGGGTCACTATGCAGTGATCGAGCCATCGCCGACATCCGTGCGCATCGCTTATAAATGTATACGTATTAGCCGGCAGCAATTCCATGTCTATACACGACCATGACTGTTCGGTACAAAAGTTCAACATTTCGTTAGCGAAAGGCTCACCTGGGTGTGCGTTGAAGTCACCCAACACATACACTGCATCCAGATTGTTCGCGTCAATAATAGCATTAATTTCACTTAGGCACTCTGTATACTCCGTCAAGTTATAAATCGAATCTGTAGGCATGTACACAGAGAACACCATAATCGATCTATCTTGAAGTTGCACTTTAATTGCGGCTAAACGCACACTATCACACACTATCGGTGACACACTAGGAAACGTAGTCTTCTTCCAAAGCAAAGCCACGCCCCCGTGCGGCCTGCCCCGAAGTACGCCGGATGCCGTATCGACGGCGGACTTACCCGTGAAGGCAAATCCGTCGTGTATGGTTCCCAAGTAGGAGATATCCTCTGGCAACAGCCAAGTCTCTTGGAGAGCGATGATATCAGCTGATTGACAAAGTCGTCTTACACAATCAACAGATCTAACGATATTCTTACAATTAAAAGTTATAATCTTATTTGTTGCATTCATTATATAATAATAATAATAATCTATTTATTGTCATTCAGATAATGCAGGGCTTGCGCTCTTCTTCCTAAAGCTGACGAAGCGTCTATAGGCCACGCCCTCCGGCCAAAAGTCATCTTTCATGAAGATTTCCAATTTTTGTTTTGGCACAGTAACTTTATAACTATCATATTCTTTTTGCACTTTCGTATTTACTTTTTCTATCAGGACATCAGCATTAGTTTTATTTTTAATAAAACTAGATATATCGCTAAGTGATACCTCTTTTGATACATTATAAATAAAAATTGGGATTTTTATTTCTGCTGATTTAAATTTATCGTTAGCATTTATTGAGGCCGTCCCTCTTTTAGGTACAAATTTATTTCTCAACCTTCGTTTTTGTACAGTAATCCAGTCGTCATTTGGCACCAGAGGCCTCCAGGTGCCCTCGCGTGCAACATCAGCTGTTGTTTTGATGCGCCTAGACGACTCAGTTTTATCTTTAGGTAGTTGCTTAGTCGCTCGCGACGGCGATGCGACGGCCTTCCCCACACGTGCGCACCCTCCCGAGCCACTCGCCGGCGCCGACGCCGTGACGTCCACGCCAGCAGATGACACCTCGCCGAGCTGCCCCTCGCGCGCGCCACCGCCCGCGCCGCCCCCAGTGACGTCAGCGACGGGCACTGTTGACGCGATTCGGCTTCCTCGCTGCAGCGGCCGGTAGCCGTCGAGCGCGGGACCGGTTTTCTTTTGTCCACTCACAATAGTCGGATTGTGCGCCACACTACTACCCTCCAATTCTGGTGATATTTTGAGGCTATCTCCAACATTTTTGGGTATAGTATTATCTTTAGAAAACACTTCTGTTGGTGGTAATCCCATTGGGCCGCTGTCGTAGTTAAAGCTGCTAAGTCGACAAGCGCCGCGTCTTGAGTTAACATTTACACGTTCACAATTGTTAACTATCGAGGCACCTTTTAAGGCTTCCAGATCACTTTTCAATGTTTTTAATTCAATTGAGGTTACGTACTGCTCTTTGATCTGACCGATTTCATACTGCATTTTAACGATGTCTTTTAAAATACGAGTTACATCAACGTGATCAAATAAAACCGGTGGCAGTTTTTGTAGATCCTTCGCGACGAAGACAGGGAAATCCTCAGGGTCCGTTTCCTTGACGAGACAAATAATGTCATCAATATCTCGTAGGGTCTTCCCCTGCCTTTTTCTAATTTTCTTCCGCTTTGTCGTTGATAGTGAGTCAAATAACAAGTTTTTAGCACCCACTATATCCGTTTCGGAAAAAGCACTAACACAAATGCGAGCGATGCTCTCCTCGTCCATCACGTCAACCTTATTACAGATAAAGGCAAGCACTTCATTTATAACTACGTTACAATTGTGACATTTAACTACATTAGAAGTCATTTTGACCGTTACGTATATCAACGCAGCCGTCCGCGATAACAGCACAACCGTCCGCGAGACGACCGTGACCGTGACTGATAATATATGTATTTACAAATAAAATATATCTGCCAAATCACTGGCAGTGGTAGGAAGTTTCCAAAGTTATTATATTAAAAATACCAATTTTACCAATTAGAATGATAATAATAGTATGTTTCCTCACAATATCCATACATTTCAGGCGCTACACAAGAAGCTATCTACCGCGTATAGCTTAACAGCCATACCGCCCCTTCCGCCTTTACATACAGCCATTCAACAGCTGGACAGGTACGAGACAACGTTCCTGGCTCTACGGGCACAGGGGCTCAATTTATTCATGGGTAAGTTAAGAAAAATCAGTACCAGCAATGCTTTTTATTCAATATGAGGATTATAAAATCACTTATTGAAAGTAAAAAAAAAACATTTCCACCGGAAAAGTTGTCATTACAATTAATTAATTTAAACAAAAAAAAAAAAAATCTAATTAAACTAGGCATTTCGTAAAGCAAAACCCTGCAGAGAAGAAATGCTAAGAAACTCTGCAGACTTATTTCAATACAATACAACGTAAGCACCTAGGCTCCAGTTAATACCAATACTACGGTGAGGGAAAACGTCGTGAGGAAATCTGCTCATTTCGCGAACAGGTTCCTAAGTGTTCTAATGCGTTTTAGCACATTCGTAGTTCAACTGGCACTGGGCAAAAAATTCTGAAAGCTGCAGTTTCTTATTGGTTCTTCTCCGAGCCAGGGCTTCCGAACCAATGGTAGAATTACAATGCTAAGAGACAACCAGTGTCAGGCAACTTTGACTTTCAATGAAAGTATTGTACTTGTTCTCATGTTGAATAAAAACATTTGAGTTTGACTTTAATAGCACTTCAGGGGCCTTACTCCACTAATCCATTGTAAGCACAATATCACTACAGTCGATACAGTAATACTTCAGTGGTCGTAATTCGACACTTTTGACACTCCGGCCAGTGAAGTGTTACTGTTTCGATCAATCAATCAATCAGCCTATGTCAGTCCACTGCTGGACGTAGGCCTCCCCAAGGGTACACAAAACACGATCACTCGTGGCCCTCATCCAGCCACTACCAGCGACCTTTTTCAGGTCATCGGTCCATCTAGCAGGGGGCGTCATATACGTTTACCGAGACGCGGTCACCATTCGAGAACCACTTTACTCCAACGGTCGTCGGTTCTGCGACAGACGTGGCCCACTGCCACTTCAGCTTGCAACATCGATACGCAATGTCTATGACTTTGGTTGTCTGTCTGATAATCTCGTTCCTCCTAGCAAGCAAGGGGCTAATTCAATTGGTGTAATAACGTCCTACAATGTTTATTTATTTATCACGGATCCCCATCTGTCCCACTGACAGACCAGTTATGTATATTTATTTTTCCATTTACAGATCGCATCGCCAAACATCCAATCTTGACGCATAGTGAGGATTTTAAAATGTTCCTAACACTGTCAGATGATGACTTTGAAAAGGTGAGGTTTATATACAGCGTAGCTCAGTTGTTTGGGGCTTGGCTCTGTATCAGTGGGTACAGGGTTCAAAAGTCAGAGTATGTACCAATGGGAATGAAGTTTAATGAATTTCTATGTACATTTTCGTAATAATAATACATTTATGACTTGCATCGAATACTACGGTGAGGGAAAATAACGTGAGGAAATCTACATATTCCCCGAACAGGTAATAGTTAGTGCTTGTAAATGGCCACATGGCTTACCACCTATCACATTGAGTTCTGACTATCTGGTCAACACGTGGGTTCAAGGCCATAGAACTACTACCTCCGAAAGCGGAGATGGACACCTGAACCTCCGACTGCCCCGCAAGGGTTAATGGTTGTGAATACGTTTGTCTTTTATAATATGTTTGCTTTCACAGAATTTCAAAGTAGATAATGGTTCAATGAATCTGTGGGGCTTGAGCAGTGTGCTATACGGCAGCACAGAGAACAAACCAGTCACCAACGGAGCCAGGTAAGCTAGGTTCGATTCCCGGTTATAGCACAGTGGTCAAAGGGATGCAGTTATCCTCGACGACCTCCGTGGCCCCTACGTAACCGCCCTTCCACTGCACTCATATATATTCCTTTTGTCAATCTGCTATCATTCATCCGCATAACATGTCCAAACCATCGAAGCATGCTCTTTTCAATCATAGTCAATAACATTATATAAGCATAATTTGACACTTGCCGATTTCAATGGTGAAATTTGACACTTTTGTTAATCCACTACCAACATCACACTATTACTGATCTGATATTGAACTGCGTTTGTGCTAAAACGCATTAGTGGACTAAGGGCCTTGACTAAACAAACTAGAATGACTATTCCCATAAATACATGTTTTTTCGTTGTATACAAAGGTTTGAGAGACCACCTTTAGAACTTTTTTTTTTAATAATAATAATATATGGACATTATTACACCAACTGAACTAGCCCCTTGGTAAGTACATTTAAGACTTGTGTTAAGGGTACTAGTCAACGTATATTTAAGAAATGTATACATATTATACATAGATAAATGCATATATAGCATATATAATCAACGACCAGACTGGAAAGCAGAAGAAAAGCGTAGTTGTTAACTCTGCCCCTGGGAATCTTTGGGACCTCACGATTAGCGTTCAGGTGTCTAACCGATCGCGCCACGGAGGTCGTCAATATATATACGAATATATGTATGTAAGTCGCTAACGGTGAGGGAAAACATCGTGAGGAAACCTGCCTATCCCTCAGGATAGGTAATAGTCAGTGCTTATATACGGCGATACGGTTTCACTACCTATCACGTTGGGTGCTGTCTATCTAGTGATACGCGGGCTTCATGCCTTCGAAATTTCGGAGATGGGCATTGAAGCCTCTGACTACCCCGTCATAATAAAAAAGGGAGTGTGTATAGACAAGTCGTGACGCGTATGTATGTATGTAATACAGTATACAATGTTCCATGCCCGAATTCTCGAGGGTCGCCTTACACTGCCTGAGCTACGAGCTATTATAGGTGTGTTGTATACGTTTGTTCTTATTTTTTAATACTATGTTATTTATATCATGTAATTAGTACGTCATCGAAAGGTTGCCTGTTAGGATGACGTACATTTTTGAATGAAAATAAATAAATAAATGTCTCCTTATTCACAGAGTAAAAGACCCAGAGTTTTCCTCAGCCACTGACTATTTGAACTCGCTGCAGCAGAAACTGACTATTCTGTGCAGCCTTACATCCAAACTGAATAAGAATGCGATGGGCGTGGCCAATGAGTATAAAGGGTGAGTAGATATACAAACAACACATCGTGTATCAGTGGGTACAGGGCTCAAATCCCGCCTGAGCATGTACCAATTGAAATAAAGTTTAATGAATTTCTATTTACATTATTGTCATAAAAGTACATTTTTATTAATTTTACTAGAAAACAGGACTTATCGCGTATATTTTATGAACAAAGTATTACCTTTGTTATCCGACGTTTCCTTCAGTTGACCCGTAATTGGCCATTGCAACATGGCCGAAACGTCGGGTAACAAAGGTAATGCTTTGTTTGTATAATATACGCGATAAGTCCCGTTTTCTTGTTGATTTAATATCTTTCTTCCGTACATTATCCAATAACTATTTTACTTGGACGACCACCGTTGGAGCAAAGCGGTTCTCGAATGGCGACCGCGTCTCAGTAAACGTAGTGTAGGACGCCCCCTTGCTAGATGGACCGATGACCTCAAGGTCGATGGTAGTGGTTGGCTGAGGGCCACGAGTGATCGTGTTTTGTACCCTTGGGGAGGCCTACGTCCAGCAGTGGACTGACATAGGCTGATGGATTGATCTTACTTTAACAGTCTCTGCACATCGTGCGCAGCGTGGTCGGCTATCGAACCGCGTCCCCTCAGCCGATCCGTGGCAGCCGTGGCCGCGGCGTGTTCAACGTGTGCCCACGCGAGATTCAATAACAAGTACAAAGCCACTCTGCCGCTACTAGCTGATTATGCGGCCGCGCAACGCGACAAAATCAAGCAGAGGGATATTTTGCATGGTAAGTGTAATAATATTATAGTGTATTCGCGTTAAGAAAATAGTGATGTCATGATAATCAGAGATCAAACTGACCAATAAGACGTAAGTAAATGAGAAAAGAAGTCACATTGACCAATAACAGACAACCCCTATAAATTCTCATTGGTTCAATCATGGAGACCTTGATGACGTCACTATTTTCTTAATGCGAATATACTATAGTAACCTTTCAAATGGTTATGGTAGATGAGTGAAGCTATGGCCGATAGTGTTGTCAAAAAGACAAAGACAAACGCGTTCACGATCATTTACCCTTGCGGGGTAGTCAAAAGTTCAGGTTTCCAGCTCCGCAGTTGCGAAGGTAGTGATTCTATGACCACCTCGAACCCACGTGTTGACCAGATAGTCAGTACTCAATGTGACAGGTGGTAAGCCATGACGCTATTTACACTATTAGCTGTTCGGGGAACGGGTAGGTATCCTCACGATGTTTTCCCTCTCCGTATTATTCGATCGTATTCTACTCAATGTACTGACTATCTGGTTAACGCGTGAGTTCGAGGTGGCCATAGAAATACTACCTTCGTAATTGCGGAGATGGTAACCTGAACCTCTGATTATCTCGCAAGGGTAAAAGATCGTGAACGCGTTTGTCTTTTTATTACAATTGAACTAACCTCTCGCATCTTGTATTATTTATTTATGATTTTTATTTTGATACGGCCGTGATGTTTATGTATGTTTATACGATGTGATCAAAGGAGTAATTTAATTTAATTTTTACAGCGGCTTACGTGTCGGGAAATAGTTCATCCAATGAATTGCATAATAAGTAAGTGAATTATAAATATAATAATAATATAATAATATTTGGACATTATTACACCAATTGAACTAGCCCCTTGGTAAGTACATTTAAGACTTGTGTTTGTAAGGGTACTAGTCAACGTATATTTAAGAAATATATGCATAGATAAATACAAATATAGCATATATAATCAACGACCAGACTGGAAAGCAGTAGAAAAGCGTAGCTCTAAACTCTGCCTCCACAGGGAATCGAACCCGAGACCTCACGATTAGCGTTCCGGCGGCTAACCGATCGCGCCACGGAGGTCGTCAACTGCTTAATATTGCTTTTAGAGTTTCTTACATATTTCAATCAGGAAAGAAAGTTCTCTATTCACTGCTCAATATTTACACATACATACATTTAGGCCATTTAATCCCTTCTGGAGTGGACAGAACCTCGAAAAATTATCTGCCCTAGGTCACTCTTTAGCATGAATGGTGATCGTTTTGTATTATTTACTAGTGACCCGCACCGGCTTTGCACGGGTATTAAATATATAGCCTACTCCACTATTTAATGGATGTAATTATACATATAAACCTTCCTCTTGAATCACTCTATCTATTGAAAAATCCGCATCAAAATCCGTTGCGTAGTTTCAAAGATTGAAGCATGCAAAGGGACATAGGGACAGAGAAAGCGACTTTGTTTTATACTATATAGTGATTGTTTCCTAAGGTACAAAATAATAAGTGTGTCAGTATCTGTAATTGCGGAATATTATTTAACAAAAATATACACAATATTCTATTATATACTTTGTATTATATATTTTGATTGGTATGCCAATGTTGAGATGCAAACCGGAGCCTTAATTTTGCAATTAATATGCCACTATTACGTATATGTATGTTTATATATGATTTTATATGTATGTACCTTAATTCCAGACTAGAGCAAGCCTCAGAAGCAATCAGATCAGAACTAGAAGACTGGAAAGTAAAAACCAGGGAGCAAGTGAAACAAACGTTGTTAGAAGTGGCAAACCAACATTTGGCCCAACAGAAGAAGAATCTTCTCGCCTGGGAGAAAGCGTTAGCCCAAGCGACCAATTCCAACTCTGTGGTATTCAAAACGGTATCGAAATCAGCTGTTCAGAACCTATCGCCGTCAAAAATCGGGAAAAATGATGACGAATCGACAACGGACAAAGATTTAGACGACATCGAAATTGATAGTCTATCAGAATTTAACGGCGTGACTGACAGCCATAAGAATGACGTAACAGAGCTGTCAGGCAGTCTAACTGATAAGTTTTCGGTGACTGACAACCCGTCAGGTGTGATGGATCCGCTGTCAGTTAATGCAAGGTTAGGTGTCCAAGTGACAGATGTCAATGATAGTGAAAATGTCAGTGTGACAGAACATGGAGTGGTGAAAGGTGAGGTTAGAAATGATAGCGTGAAAAAGGATGATATTGAAAGCTTAGATACGGATTCTTCTAGCCCTATGGTTGATGTTTTATTGTCGTAGAATTAATAAATTCATATATACATACATAAACATATGCTTCACGACTTGTGTATACACACTCCCTTTTTTATTATGGCGGGGTAGTCAGAGGCTCGAATGCCCATCTCCGAAATTTCGAAGGCATGTTAGGTATGGGTCACTCGAAGCCCGCGTTTCACTAGATAGACAGCACCCAACGTGATAGGTAGTGAACCGTATCGCCGTATATAGGCATACACGTCCTTTAATACCTTGCTGCGTGGACAGAACCTTGAAGATACAATACATATCTCCTAGGTCACTTAGCATGAATGGGGTTGCGATGTCATGTTCCATTGGTGACAGGTTGCTAGCCAATCGCCCAATAGATACTATCTACCCCTACACCCTTAATCGCCTCTGACATGCCGGGGAAGAACGGCAGCTAGTTAATTATTTTTACGTCCGAGACTAGTAAAGGACAATATATTCCAAAACCTAATAAATACAGTACCTAAACAATTATATTATTACATTATAAACAATCAACAATCAAACTGTAAACGTAGTGTAGGACGCCCCCCTGCTAGATGGACCGATGACCTGAAAAAGGTCGCTGGTAGTGGTTGGCTGAGGGCCACGAGTGATCGTGTTTTGTGTACCCTTGGGGAGGCCTACGCCCAGCAGTGGACTGACATAGGCTGATTGATTATAAACAATTAATAAGCGGCTCTAGCTTACTGGGTAAAACCACTGACTTACTACCTGTTACGTCGGATTACTGACTATCTGAAGCTCCTTGAATAGACCAAGATTAATAGTCATTCAAGCCTCAGTCAACCCTTCTAAAGGAAATAGGCGTGTATTGATAATTTAGTATTATTTAAAGTGCGCACGAGGTGTATGAATGACAATGAAGCGAACGTGGTTTGTCAGGATCGGTACAGATGGGATTCTTGATCTCTGCCCCTCTCTAGGGAAAAAAGGGCGTTAGTCCACTAATGTTTTTGCAAAATAACAGTTCAATATCAGATCAGTAATAGTGTGAAGTTGGTAGTTGATTTGCAAGTGACATATTTCGTCATTTCTTAAACGAAATTTGACACTTGGCGATTGTAATGGTGAAATTTGACACTTGTTAATTCACTATCAACTTCACACTATTACTGATCTGATATTGAACTGAGATTGTGCTAAAACGCATTAATAGACTAAGGACCCAGGCGTGATGTGTATGTATGTGTTATTTAGAGTAGACAATATTTGTACGAATCCATATTGTTAGTGATGTGTAGAGTACCCGCCACATAAGGTGGCAGTTGGAGGCGTCGCCACAGTCGCGTAATCCAGTGTTGCCAGTAAACACGCCAAAACTAGCACTCACTGTGCCATACGGCTCGATACATTATATTGAGGTTTCATTTGTAACGATCTTTGGTTGCAGAGCTATAAACTCAAATAAAACAAATTAATATACCAAAGTCAAAAGTCAAAATATTTTTATTCAAATAGGCCCTATCATAAGCTCTCTTTGAAAGTTATTTTATGATCTAAGTACAAATAAAAAAAAACTATATATTGACAAAAGGAATATATATGAGTGAAGTGGAAGGGCGGTTACGTAGGGGCCGGCCTAATAAGACATATATGTAACAGTCAGATAGACGCTATATTGAAAAAAGGTGACGTTAGGAGTACCTATAACCGCCGGAGAGTGTATTAGAGAATGTATGAATGTCAATGAAGCGAAAGTGGTCTGTCAGGATCGGGACAAATGGGGATCCGTGATCTCTGCCTACCCCTCTACAGGGAATCAGGCGTGATGTGTATGTATGTATGTAAAAAAACTATTTCAAACATGGCACTGAGCATTGTCTTTACATATTTTTACCGAGGTTAGTTCACCAACCATTTCGGCTGCTCAAGATGCCACGTCATGAAGACCACGACCGCTCTGATAAGAGCGTAACGATTGAGAAGAAGAAGTTCAGCGGAGACCCTTGGAGAAGAACTAACAAGAAACTCCAGAAATCAATTTATTATAATCACCCTTAACAAACATAAAAATTACAAAGAGTGGGCAAAAAACACAACGCTGGTAATACTAAATTTACCTTTCATACAAAATAACACGCAATGGCGGAAACGTCAAATTTAGTTCCAAGTTTGGCTACTGCCACCTTATGTGGCGGGTACTCTAACATAATATAAAAAATAAAATGTAATAATTCAATAATAAGGGATATACTGAAAAATTGTAACGTTAGAAGTACCTATAACCGCCGAGTGTATATATGTCGTATTATTACAAAAACAATGATAATCGCGTTCACCTCTGCGAGGTAGTCAGAGGTTCAGGTGTCCATCTCCGCAACTGCGAAGGTAGTAATTCTATGGCCACCTCGAACCCACGTGTTGACCAGTCAGTACTCAATGTGACAGGTGGTAAGCCATGTCGCCATTTAGAAGCATTAGTACAATTTGTGTACATATATACTTGTATACGTATACACCAGGCTATTCTCTGTACAAAGGGGTAGGCAGAGATCACGGATCCCCATTTGTCCCGATCCTGACAGACCACTTTCGCTTCATTGACACTCATACATCTTCTCACACACACTCGACGGTTATAAGTACTTATAACGTATGTATGTAAATACTATGTAATAGTTTCATTTAAAAATAGTGCATTTCGCAATAGTCCAAAATATGAATAATCCGATTAAGAATTGTACCAATAATCAGTGTATTTATTTATTTATTTATTCTTCCACATACATCGATCATTACAGGTTATACC
Organism: Leucoptera coffeella; assembly: GCA_030578115.1. Taxonomy (NCBI): domain Eukaryota; kingdom Metazoa; phylum Arthropoda; class Insecta; order Lepidoptera; family Lyonetiidae; genus Leucoptera; species Leucoptera coffeella. The sequence continues at coordinate 36,277 of JAMBLF010001748.1, forward strand.
TAATGCAATCGAGTAAGACATTTATGAAAAATATATATAAAAAAAACCTTAACTAATTAATTATTTTAAATCACTCTTATAACTAATTATATACAATCCTACTGTTTTGAATTCGCTCAGAGCACACGAAAACAGGTCTATTTTTATATTGTTATATATACATACATACATATATTCACGTCTATATCTCTTTCGGGGTATTATAATAAGACGACCTCCGTGGCGCGATCGGTTAGCCGCCGGAACGCTAATAGTGAGGTCCCGGGTTCGATTCCCGGTGGAGGCAGAGTTAAGAACTACGCTTTTCTACTGCTTTCCAGTCTGGTCGTTGATTATATATGCTATATATTTCTTAAATATATGTTGACGAGTACCCTTAACACAAGTCTTAAATCAACTTACCAAGGAGCTAATTCAATTGGTGTAATAATGTCCTAATATTATTATAATAATACGGGATATTGTGATACGTGGCTAGCCCATCTCATTTTATATGTATTCCTAGTCCCTTAGTCGCCTCCTATGACTGAAGAACGGCAGCTAGTTAGCATTCTTTTTACGTCCCAGCTAGCAAGGGACTTTACTACCACTGTGATCAAATTGTATTTGAAGTTTGTGGCTAAAATGTATTTGAAAAAAGTATTCAATAAATTATGTATAAGAAATAATTGGTTTATATTTTTTTTCTGAAAGTAAAACATATACATACAATTCTATGGACATCTCGAACCCACGTGTTGACTAGATAGATAGTCAATACTCAATGTGACTGGTGGTAAGCCATGTCGCCATTCACAAGCACTGACTATAACCTGTTTGGTGAACAGATAGGTTTCCTCACGATGTTTTCCCTCACCGTAGTATTTGGTGCATTTTACGTTAAAATGTACATAGAACAGCCGAAAACTTCATCTCCATTAGTACACGCTCTGAGGTTTGAACCCTGTACCCACTGATACAGAGTCAAGCCCCAAACAACTGAGCTACGTCGAATCGACATACAAAAGGTATAAATAAAACCACAAATATTCAACTAAATAATGAATTTTATTACAAAAAACATAAGGAGTAAACCTAAATCTTATTTTAATTAAATTAAAATAATACGAATAATTCTTTAGCATTAAACATATTATTCAGGGACATTCCGCGTTCACATACCAATTCGATCATTAAAGTTAAGCAACTGTAAGGGTGGTCATTGAATGGATGGGAGACCATGTTTATATTACATACATACATATATTCACGCCTATTCCCTAAGGGGATAGGCTGTAACTATCGATAGCCACCTGGAGCCAAAGTCTACTAATGCGTTTTAGCGCAAACGCAGTTCAATATCAGATCAGTAACAGTGTGAAGTTGGTAGTGAATTAGCAAGTGTCAAATATCCCATTGATTTCAGCATGTGTCAAATATCGCTTTACGCATGGCGAAATCTGTCACTTTTGCTAATCCACTACCAACTTCACACTATTACTGATCTTATATTGAACTGCGTTTGTGCTAAAACGCATTAGTGGACTTGGCCCCTGGGCCGATCCTGACAAATCTCTTGCTTCACTCACACCCATAAACAAACTTTTACATACTAGACTATATTATATTAATATAATTCCATAGTCTAAATGAATGAAAACATTAACACGATACCGTGCTAGTCTGGGACGTAAAAATAATGCTAACTAGCTGTCTTTCGTCCCTCTATCAATGTATTAGTCAATGGGCTAGCAACCTGTCACATATATTCAATATTTACCAACACAATTACTTTTATTAAGCTAAAAGTGATAAGTAAATAAATGTTGTTTCTGATGTTTTATCCACTCCGTAAGGGAATAAAGATCGTGAGCATATATATGCATATGTATGTAAAATAAATACAGTTATTTATACTAATCAATAACTTACAATGCTATTAACATAAGTAATTCACATCATTTAAAAACATGCTGTAAGAATATGTTATAAACATATTTTATATGTTTATATTAGTGGCAATGAGCCGGCCACGTCTGCCGTAAAACCGACGACCGTTGGAGCAAAGCGGTTCTCGAATGGCGACCGCGTCTCGGTAAACGTAGTGTAGGACGCCCTCCTGCTAGATGGACCGATGACCTGAAAAGGTCGCTGGTAGTGATCGTGTTTTGTACCCTTGGCGAGGCCTACGTCCAGCAGTGGACTGACATAGGCTGATTGATTATGACGACGTCTTTATTTTCTTAATGCTTTATAAAACTTTAGTTAGCATTATTTCACGGCCCAGACTACCCCGCTTATATGTACACGGGTATTTAAAATCGGCTTATGTTTAAACGCCTACCAAAATATACTGTTTTGCACACCAAAATAATACAGTCCCAACCATGGAGTAATTAATAAGAGGAGTGGGCCTTACGCAACATTTGTATGGAAACTACCGTGGCATTACGCGGGTGAAACGAAGTACGCGGGATGGAGGGGAGATATTACAACCAATCAAAACACGGCATCGGCCAATCAAATTAGGAATCTTCTTTCTACTACACTTTTAGACTCCGCACCAATTAAAACACGCCATTTGGACTCCGCACCGCGTAACGGGGACCGCTCCTTACGCCGGGTCCTCTTTATATTTGGTTCGTGGGTGCGTTTAGCTATATTTTGGTGTACATTTCAGTATTATTGATGTGCATTGAATTATGTTCCTTTAGAATCCTTCCTGGAAGGCCCTGGATTCGATTCTCGTCTGCACCTGTTCCAATTGGCGTTTCGCTTCGCATTGGGGGAAGTTGTTTAGGTCGTAGTACTGCGGCGCTATTTTCAGGAGCCACTCAGCTGGAAATCGAAAAAAATGTTTATTACAAGTCATACATACATAATTATGACCTCCGTGGCACGATTGGTTAACCACCTGAACGCTAATCGTGAGGTCTAAAAGATTCCCAGAGGCAGAGTTAAGAACTACGCTTTTCTTCTGCTTTCCAGTCTGGTCGTTGATTACATATGTTATATATGTATTTATCTAAGTATAATAAGTATACATTTGTTAAATATACGTTGACTAGTACCCTTAACACAAGTCTTACCAAGGGGCTGGTTCAATTGGTGTAATAGTGGCCCAAATTACCTAAAGTTTTTTTTAACTATTATTAAAGTGCTATTTAAAGGACGTGAATGTTATACGCATGTAAGTAAACATCGTGAGGAAATCTACCTTTTCTTCGAACAGGTAATAGTTAGTGCTTGTAAATGGCGACATGGCTGACCACCTGTCACATTGAGTACTGACTATCTGGTCAGTACGTGGGTTCGAGGTGTCCATAGAATCACTACCTTCGCAATTGCGATGGAAACCCGAACCTCTGACTACCCCGCAAGGGTTAAACGGTTAGTGGTCGTGAATGCGTTTGTTTTTATATACTCACGCTTGATATCCGTGACAGTCCGTATATAATTCTTGGTAGTGAGCAC
>JAMBLF010001749.1:0-41023 GCA_030578115.1 Leucoptera coffeella
ATTTATCCTTGCGAGGTAGACAAAGATGTCATCTTGGTAATTGCGAAATAGTTCATTTATAGTCACATAGAGTCTTAGTTTCCATTACATTTACCCCTAATCCCTTAGTCACATGACATGCTGGGAAGAACGGCAGCTAGTTAGCATTCTTTTTACGTCCCAGCTAGCACAGGTACGTAATACCTAATGTGACCTAGATTTTAGTGTTTCAGGCGCAACAATCTTAGCACTCGAGTAGTGTTATCGTTAGTCGACTTGTAGGTATAGTAATAAAAGGATTTACAAGTGGATTACAAGCTTAATCACTCGTCGGCTGTCAACGACGTGTCCGATGCCTGATAAAACATACATACATACATAATCGTCTGCGGCAGGACTGAGTTCAGGGGGGTTGCCATGCGTTACATATGCTATGAGCTTTGCCTCTGCTGATGCTCTAAATAATTATTGTTGTCTAGGTTTAGTGTTCAATGTTTTTTTGTTATTATATAGTGTAAATATTTATTAGTAAATTGTTTATTGTATTGACAATGATACCGTATTGGGAATCCTGTAATGGTGTTATTGTAAAAATGTAAATAAATGTAAATATAATAATAATGTTTACGGAGACGACAATATCTTCAGGTCACTTTTTATCATGAATATTTTATTATAATAATATTTGGACATTATTACACCAATTGAACTAGTCCCTTGGTAAGTTCCTTTACGACTTGTGTTAAGGGTACTAGTTAACGTATATTTAAGAAATATATACATATTATATATACATAAATGCATATATAATCAACGACCAGACTGGAAAGCAGTAGAAAAGCGTAGTTCTTAACTCTACTTCCACCGGGAATCGAGCCCGGGACCTTACGATTAGCGTTCAGGTGTCTAACCGATCGCGCCACGGAGGTCGTCAATAATACTATGTTTGTGAGTATTCAATATACTTTGTGAGTATTGGGATTGTGATGTTATATGGAACATTCGTGAGAGATATCTAGCCCATCGCCAAACAGATTCCATTGGCCCTTAGTACCTTACTGGCCTCTTACGACATGCCGAGAAGAACAGCAGCTAGTTTGCATTCTTTTTATTCAATATATCTTGGGTATTAATTATATTCATTCGTTATCTATTTTGTTTTAAATTAAAACAATGTCTCATGTTTTAAAAAGCCGCCCTAGGAAAATTGTGGTTCAAGTAAATATAAGAATTTCGAGGATGAAAGAAAATGAGTCAGCCATTAATTCATACGGTGTGTATGAATGACCTATGTAGCATTTGTTCTGTCCACAACAATGTATACTATACTTTGAAAGTGGTAAAAAAACGAATAAAATTTAAACATTACAAAACCTGCTTTCCGAGCATGGAACGATAGCATTTTAACACTTAAAAAATCTATACTTGGTTAAAAATACATTCCTTTATTTAGAATTAGATCAGATCGATACCATTGTCGTCCCATGCTAGTCTGGGATGTAACATGATATTTACTAGCTGCCGTTCTTTCCGGCATGTTGTAGGAGGCAACTAAGTGACTAGGGTTACAAGGTGTCCAGCCCAGAAGGGATTAAAGGACCTCTGACTACCCCACAAGTCTTAATGGTCATAAAAGTTTGTCTTCGATTTGTGTTTAAGACTTTAAGCTATGGTGTTTTTCAACTACATTTTTAAGACATTGTGACAACATCAGTGATCAACAATCCTTTGAAATTATTCAGATATACACTCAGAAGAATAGAAAGAAAGAAAGAAAAACATTTATTCACTGCTATACATATACACATTATAACATAACACTATTTATACACCCTTTGATAAAACAACAATACTCATCTAAGAAGTAGGCACTTGATGCAGTGAAAAGGTGCTGTTTCAGTATTTGATGCAGCTAAGCATCAAATACTGAGACAGCTCAAAGAATAAGATATTTATTCTAGCCCCGGGTTTGGGTAGTGAATATGTGTATCTGTTAATGACTGTTATATATTTTTAAAAATATTGATCCATAATATTAACTAGAAACAATATGAGATTTGATAGAGATAGAGATTATGATGATAGAGATATGTGAGATGTTGTAATATTAATTTTATTTATTAATATATATAAATTTCTTGTCATTAATGAGTTTACAATACTTTATCTTATAGCTTACGCATTAGGGATTTGCCAGTGAAGTATATTATCCTGTTGTAAATAAATAAATAATTACTATCCTACCAACACTGCATTAATTATATGATGAATGTTATGAATGATGAACAAAATAATACTTTAATAGAAAAATTTATGACTGCCAATACTGTTAGAATGTAGAGGCATGAATATATGTAAAAAGTGGCAGTACTTACATGTCTCTCATTTCAAATTAACTCATGACTTGCAATTATTCACACACTAATTATTTCACATGTCGCGTTCTAGCCACGTTAATATTCCAAGGTTGTTTCAGTAGAAACTGGTCTGGAAAAGGTGTGAAAATTAAATTAAAGTTTTGTTTACCCCGAGGACATAAATAATTTTTATTACATTTATTTTGTATTCTGGGTAATACTAAGGTGTCGTGGTCATTAGTAAATTATAGTATAAAAAATGAATGAATCACAATTATTGATATACATAGTTTTACAATTAAAATATGATATTATATTTAATAAACAAAATTTAAATACAAAAAGTAAGCTTACAAAATGTTCTAAAACATATCTTATGACAATAAACTTAATTATTCTGTAAAAGATATGTTACCCGTGTAGTCTACCATACCTAACTAAATAATTTTTCGCATTAGTTCCACTGTAAAACTAATTTAAATATAATTGGCAATCCATACATAAAATTGAAACATTTATTTTAAATTGCATTTTGCGCTTTGACAGAGATTTCATGAGCCTTAACGTCACTATGACAGTTCTATCGCTTAAAAGCTAAGCTACTAACAGACTCTTTATAATAGTCAATCTCACTTTTGAATTAATTGCTTGAGTACGATAAAAACAAACGCTACAAGGATATTGTGCACGTTAGTAGTTAGCAACCAATATATTTCTGAAAATAGTCGTTTTTGTGTTCCGTTTGCTATTCCTACATCATTTATATCCATTCTTTACTTATATAATGAAAACCAGTTGTAGATTGTAGTGTCCTATATGATATTGTTAAACGTTGTGTTACGTATCGTCCAGTATAGTTTCATAGATGAAATAAGACTAATCTATGGAATAGAATCTCACTGAAGTACCATTGATTATCACACTAGTTTCTTTCAATTACATTCAATCATATTACATTAGATCAAGCAAATATAACATGCACTATGATGTTTAATATGCAGTTTTTGACTGTGAGCAGTATATAACATGTGTTACATTTTGTGTACTGGCAATAAATTAGATTAAAAATAAAAATAACTCATGCTATCTCTTTCTCTCCCCGTTAGCTCTTGAAGGTAGCCTTTTCTTGAGATATTTTCTGATTTTATTAAAAGTACGAATGAAATTAGAGAAATATTCACTTAATTACTCAATTTGGTGTTACTGTGACTAAGTTTGCGTTCATAAATTGTTTCTACGGTAAAGATTGATGCGATATTATGAGATGTGAAAATATCTATCATACTCGGTCCAACGTTGAATTAGTTTTATATGTTATTTTCTGTTTGTTTTGAGTTAGATTTGTGCTACCACGGATTGTATACGTGGTCTTAAAATATTAGTGAAGTTTGAGTTGCTATAAAGTAAAATTTTAGTGTTGTTTATAGTGCTTCTACAATCTAACCTCAAAAACAAGTGTTCCAACCTATAGTGCTGATTTTGTTTTACAGATGAGTACGAAAATTATCAAAGCTGGCGGCTCGGAAGCCGACCCCTTCGAGACCTCGATCTCGCAGGCGTTGGTAGAGTTGGAAACCAACTCTGACTTGAAAGCTCAACTTCGTGAGCTTTACATCACTAAGGCAAAGGAAGTTGAACTCCACAACAAAAAAGTAAGTTTCAACCTGAAATGCTATTGTCTTATCATTTTTTACTTTATAGAATGATCGGTGTGATCGTTTTACTTATATTTCATCTACATACCTACTATGTCTTGTTATGATTGAGTTGGCTAGGTATACATACGCAATTAAGCAGTTAGTAGCGTGGTTTGTACTAATAAAAGGCACATGGTTCATTATGACGCTTTGTACAAGGCATCAAAACAATAATCAAAACCTTGTGACTATATTATTAATAAGAACTAACAAACAATGTGACAAAACTTCAAACTCATGTTTCACTGCCAGTAACTCTATAGTTACTTCGTTTTACTTTATAGTTAGGGTACTTAGTTTTTTAACTATTTAAAAAACGAAATAACCAATCATAAAGCTCGTAATTTAATGGCAATATTTAATGACAAACTCCCTTATTTCCAGTCAATCATCATCTACGTGCCGATGCCCAAGCTGAAGCAGTTCCAGAAAATCCAGATCCGCCTGGTGCGTGAGCTGGAGAAGAAGTTCAGCGGCAAGCACGTAGTGTTTATTGGTGACCGTAAAATCCTCCCCAAACCTAGCCACAAGACACGCGTCGCCAACAAGCAGAAGAGGCCGCGATCCAGGTAAGATGTTTCTTGGAGCTGAAGAATTGTCCTAATGGTGGATGTAGTTAGATTAATGGTTTTAGTATACATGCACAACTTATTTTCACACTACAGTGATAGGATGACTGTTTCTTATTTTGTCCTATCCTTATTAGTTTTATCTAAATTAGTTGCCAAACAAATTTGTTTTATGCAAATGTGCTGTCTTAGATTCTTATAATATTGATTGACTAAAAATTGAAGACAAATGCGTTAACAACCATTAACCCGTGTGGGGAGATTCAGAGGTTCAGGTTTCCATCTCTGCAATTGTGAAGGTAGTAATTCTATGATTATTTGAATCCATTTGTTAACCGTTTAGTAAGTACTCAAATTTAACTGTTGGTAAGCTGTGTCACCATATTCCCTTAGTTTATTGTTATTTAAGCTGTGTTTTTACATTTTGCTCGATGACAACGCAACCATTTCTTTACTCTAATTCAATAGATATAGATTGATATGATATGGTTATTGTCTATGAATGCATTTATAGCAATTATAGATTCTCAAAGCACATGGCCAAAATAGTTTTTGTTTTGTGTTCACATACACTGAGGGATATATGTTGCCTACACTGCGGATATTGCAGTATTGTTTACTATGCCTGGATATTCCCTGTTTGGAACCATTTAGATTTCTATCCTCATAATGTATATTATCATTGAAATCCTCTCTGCTGACTAAGCCAGAAACTATTTTATCATAACAGAAAATGTCGCTCACACTATGAAATTCCATTCTTTACATAGTGCTGAAAGTTAGTGTTAAAATAGATTGCTAACTATCTTAACACTAGGGGCCTTAACCTGACACAAATATCAAGGTTCTCTCTCAGTCCTCACAAATCATGTGTCAATTTAAATTATAATTAGGTAAATAAAAATTTTAACCACATAATGCCACCATCTCCGTAAATGTCCCTCTACATCCTTTTTAAGTTGCAAACTTCCTTTTCTTCCAGGACCCTCACATCGGTGTACGATGCCATCTTAGAGGACCTGGTGTTCCCCGCTGAGATTGTGGGCAAGAGGATCCGCGTGAAGCTGGACGGCTCCCAGTTCACCAAGGTCCACCTGGACAAGAACCAGCAGACCACCATTGAGCACAAGGTAGGTTGATACATCAATCAATCGTTACGCTCTTATCAGAGCGGTCGTGGTCTTCATGACGTGGCATCTTGAGCAGCCGACATGGTTCGCCGCACAACCTCCCGCCACCTCTGCCTGTTGGCCGTCATGCGGGTGCATTCGTGTACCGGGGCACAAACGGCAGCCTTGATCTGGTCTGTCCACCGCATCGACGACCTACCACGAGGTCTTGTTCCCTCCACCTTACATATATCTTATTTATTTATTTCATTCAGAAATGTACGTCACCCTAACAGACCTTTCGATGATGTACTAATTACATGGTATAAATAACAGAGTATAAAAAAATAAGAACAAACGTACACAACACACCTATAGCTCGTAGCTCAGGTAGTGCAAGGCGACCCTCGAGAACTCGGGCATGGAACACGCGAACAGGTCGAGCCTCTCGCTGAGCGCGTTCAGCAGGCGTAGGCCCCTCATGAGAGGGGAGGAGAATGATATATATATATATATATATCTATATGTACACCTTCAATATAAATAAGAATTTGAGAGGACGGTAAGAAACTGTCTATTGTCCGATGTGCTAGTAACCTGTAAACACTTTGCCTAATCGAGTTGTGAAAGTGTGGAATTCTCTTCCGGTGACTGATTTGTGCACCTTCAGTGAACAGTTTTAAAATCGGGCTTGAAAAACATTGAGCTTTAAAGACTTAATGTGCAATGATATACACGCATCAGCTTGAAGAGTGGACTAGCAGTGTATTTAATAAATAATAATAATATAATCTCTAAAGCTCGTTAGGCACATATAGGAATGTTTTACGTCAGTAATATTGCATGCTCGTATGGTCAGAGATTTCTAAGATATAATATCGCCTTGGCCACTTAGCAAAACTGTTGGCCTTGGTGGTGTTGCTTAAAAAGTATTGGTGACAGATTACTAGTCCATTGCTCGATACATTCTATGCAACTATAGTCATCTTTGAATAAGGATAACTAAAATTACTTATTCTATTTACTATTATACTGTTAGACTAGCATGTGACAAATCTATGCTCCCATAATATGCACCATGGTTAATCATATGATACAATAGTCTATTGAATACTAAAAATAATTAGAGTGAATGTCTTTGATATTCTTTTATATCTTTGACACAGTATTTTAGTAATTTTGAATGTACTCGTATTGTTTACTGGTACAATGTTTATTCCCATTTGGATGTGAACTCAATCTCAGGGAGATAATATGTTGGTGGTCACTTTGCAAAGCTGTTAGGGTTATCATCATTGCGCCTGGATTAACCGATAAACATTATTTTAAGAATAAGGATCTTGTTCACTATAATAGCTTTCTTGCTACGCCCGTCATGCCTGTGAGACCCGTTTTGTGTTATCTCAAAAGAATACGAAAATAGCTTTTTCCGCTATGTATCGTTCAAACAAAAATCCGCGTCCTAAAATACGTAGCAAAAAGTTTTTTGTCTTGTATGAAAAGTTACAATTTTGTCTATATCGGTTCTTCCAGGCGCAACGACGTTATGTTGAATTTGAGATGAGTAATGATGAACAATGATTGGTGGTTGCTAGCCAATAGATTCCATTGATGCCGATATTACAATAATAGTTTTAATCTAATGATGTTTTGTTGCAGGTGGACACTTTCCAATCTGTTTACAAGAAGCTGACAGGACGCGAAGTCACCTTTGAATTCCCTGAACCTTACTTGTAAATTAGGAATAACTTTACAATAAAAAAAATGTAAAAAACTCCTAGCTTTTCTTTTCTACCTGCTTACATATCCTCAATATATACTTATAATAATACAATAATATGAATGTTTGCGACTGTGTAATGTTGTGGGTAAGTTGAGAGTCTTATTTCCATCTATGGATCTTTGAATTATTGATTCTTGAAAACACACAGTTGAACATACGTCAATTTCAATCCACATGTTACCTTCATAGCACCTAATGTAACATGTGGTGATTATAATACAATGTGAAGCTTACATTTTTTGTCTATTAGACAATAATAACATCCCCACCATATGGGCCGAGTCGTGGAACGTGCGACTCTAGGTGGCTCACCGATTAAATGTCGCACAGCGAGCAATGGGACGTTCGATGCTGGGTATCTCGTTAAGGGACAGTCCGGAACGAGATTATCCGGCAGAGAACCAAAGTCGTAGACATTGTCTATCGATTTTGCAAGCTGAAGTGGCAGTGGGCCGGCCACGTCTGCCGTAGAACCTTCGGTAAACGTAGTGTAGGACGCCCCTGCTAGATGGACCAATGACCTGAAAAAGGTCGTTGGTAGTGGTTGGCTGAGGACCACGAGTGATCGTGTGTTGTGGCGTAACCTTGGGGAGGCCTTCGTCCAGCAGTGGACTGACATAGGCTGATTGATTCAATGAAATGAAATGAAAAATTAGTCCATTACGAAAAGAAAAACTAAAGAAATATATAAAATTCTATTTATTTACAATATACAAAACGTTTACGGAATTCATTGAATATAAATACAACTAGGCACGTTCCCCTATTCACCTTAAACAACAATATAATTAAAAATGTATAAAATTGCAACATAAAGGCTTCACAACCAACCCTTTCGGGGTAGTCAGATGTAACCTGACCAACGTCTTTGAAGTTCACTCAAAGCCCAATATTTGCCAGATAACCAGCACCCACAAATCTTGTGTATTCTTTTGAACAGGCAATAGTCAGACTTAATAATATACCACCTATCTAGGTGGTATTTTATTAAGTCTGACTATTGCCTGTTCAAAAGAATAACTAGATTTCCTCATGCAAATATTCTACAGTAACAGCCAAGCAAAAAAAAAACTTTACACTAGCAATAACAACATTTTAGTATGAGCAAATTTAATTGTAAATATAAACTTATCACATATTCAGTACTAAATATGATATTCTATGTTTTGGTGTTTCGTTCCTTGTATTACAATATTAAATGTTTATTCATACATTACGTCCTATAGAGGCAGACAGAAATCATTGCTTCCCAATTTTCGAGTAGTAAACTATATATATTGGCTTCATTGTCAACGAAAAAGCTGTACATACATCTTGAACATAATACTCGTTTATAGTACTCAAACAGTGTCAAATTATTATCATAATCGAGACTTGTCAATAAATATATTCACAAAGAAATATATAATCAAAAATATTGAACTGTACATCAAAATAATAAATACAGTTGCAAATCCAACCAAATATTTGCAAGGTTAACAAAATATTTTCGTTGACATTTTATTACTATTTTATGTTACATAATTCAGAACTTTTAAAAAGTTTATAATGCCATCATCATAAATCTGGAAGGCAAGTCCACTAAAGCGTTTTGAAAAATCAATATCACTTTTGTAATTGTGTGAAGTAGTTAGCAGAGTAGCTAAAGTGTCAAATTTCCCCATTGAAATGAATATTTACGATTCAACTACGATTTAGAAAAAAACTTTAGTAGACTTGGGCCAATTTTAGGAATAAATTATCCCAAATGCTTCGTCATATAACCACATAATGATCATCACATAATATGATAATTATTAGTTCAATAACACACCAGTTCGCAACTTACACTAGCTTGGCATTCACAATTCATCGTTATAAGCCTTCTCTAATTCTTCCAACTTAGGTTCTTGTTTGACTTCGTTGTTTGTAGGTTTGATCACTTTGATGTAGTTAACGGGTACCAATCCAGCTGACTGACCGTCTGTGGAGGCCATTAACCAACCTGGAATTTGGGATAATATTATTATTATTATATTTTATTAGCATACATTTCAAAATAATCAACCGATACAGGCTAGTTTGAATGTCTCTGAAACTGTGAAGTTATAGTCAAGTCCACATGATCAGATTTTAAGAAATGAATGTGTCAACAATTGTGTGGTGGTAAACTATGTTGCCATGTACAATCACTCTATTAACTATTCAAAAAAATAGGTACTACACCATATTTTCTGCTATGAGAGATTATTTTGAAATAATTAGCGGAGAATAATATTTTAGGCCATTAGCCTGGATGAAAACCACTCAGATAGGAAACTACCTCTTTTCCTGTTGGACGCAGTGGATCTTATACCATTATGGATTTGTTAGATGCAGCCACGTTATGTAAATGTTTGTTGATTCTTTATTGCACACACAGTATTTATGTAGACACTAACAGACACAGAGAGATTGTACAACAAGCCTACTTGTCCCGTTTAGGGATTACCTAGCAGATCATAGGGAGAGATAGCCTGAATAGATAGATTACCTGAATTCCACAGGTTCCCTTGCAACGACTGTGGCGCCACTTGTATCGTTTGGTGCGCTTTGAAACTGAGCTCCTGTGGAGATGAGGCTTGGTAATCGTACTGGGTGACGGCCCTTAGGGCATTCTGCCATGTCTTTGGTTCGGTTACTGTAACATAAGAAAATACTTATATTGACATCCACCATTTACAAAAACTAAAAATATTTCTTCTTACATTCACATCCTTTAATCCTTTTTAATTGTAGAAACATGGAGACAATAATAATTAATATCGATATTAAATTTGCATTATTTTTGCGATACGTTTAATATGGGAATATTCATGACTGGTTCTTAGTGTTTTTCTCAATAGGTTTTTATTCTTGAAACATTTGTGACACACATATTTAACAAATTTTTAAAAAGTCTATATTGGCCTTTTATTAACTACTAAACACATTCATTCAAAGTCATAAATACATATTACACACCTCTACTTCCCTAACGCAATAAGCAGAGATATTGATCGCCGCCTGGAACGATACTGACAAATTTTTGCTCTCTTGTTTACTCACACCCATTAACCTTCTCATACATGCTCCTCGGTTCTTCACTCTATGTACACCCGCCTCGAGAAGAATATCTCCAATTTGATTGTATAATAGATAAACATACACTTCAGGAATATTATTCCTTGGATAGTAAGAGGTTCAAAAGAATATCTACTTAATCATCACTTACACTTCTCATTAATAGAGCTGCTCAACCCTTGCATCATCCGCAGTACAATGTAGGGAGCGGCCGTGATCACTCCGAAGAACAGCAGAATAGGCCATGTAGACCCCCTGGCCTTCTGTTCAGGGGTGGCGTTGGGCGCCTGCGACGAGGCCACTGCTTCTGCCCATGCCTAGAAGGAATGAGGAGTTAGTTAGTATCAGTGTACATAGTCGTTCGTTAAGGTCCTATGTCCTCTCAATCGGTTGTTCGGTCTTGGGTTGTAGTGTGATACAGTACAGTATATAGAGTACTTAGTACAACCTACATATAAATATTATCACAATAAATATTGTAATAGCTTATATAAAAAAAAATTGTGTTGTTTAGAATAATTATGTCAATTCTGTCTTTGAATTGTAAAAAGAATGCTAACTAGCTGCCATTCCTCTCAACATGTTGTAGGAGGCGACATAGGGACTAGGGGTAAATAGTATCTATTGGGCGATGGGCTAGCAACCTGCCAATAATGTTCCTATATCACATCGCAATCGCCTCTTCTGCTCTTCTGGCGAGAGCTGGGCTGTCTGGAATAGTCAGCGACATCACATGCATGCATTCTATTAACATCCCTGAACTAAAAAGACAAACCTACCTTAATAAATAATCCTATATATCCATAATATATTAATAAATATAGGCGTAGTGTGAGTAATAGAAGAACATACATAGCAGGTCAATAACTGTTAATGTGACAAGAGAGATAAAGATTCAAGGTCACAATTGAATGTCTTTTTCTATTCTGTGTATGTATTCTATTGATATTTAGATAAGGAACACAATTAAATGCACATCAAAAATACTGAAATGTACACACAAATATAGCTAAACGTACACCAAAGGTTCAATTTGGGTTGGGACTGTAATATTTTGGTATAAAAACTGTATTTTTAGAGAGCATTTTCATTTTTTTCTATGTTCGTTTAAATTCTACCCGTTAGATAATACATTTGTTATGTACTTATAAGATAATTATGGAAATAAAGAACTTTGTATTTAAGATTTGGGTTTTACAGTTTAAAGTTCAATGCGTAAATAATGCTGATATCTCTTGTTTATCTACAATTGGCCTTATCAATATACATATCAATTTCTTTTATACAGATGTTAATTTACTATCTCTTAAGACTAAAACAAAATGCAGATACCCATATTTATATACTCTACTATAGTGTAAAAAAAAAAAATTATGTTTCCAAGATTCCGACTACCTTTAAATGGATAGAAGGATAATATAAGTATGATCATTGTAAGTTATCTTTGTAATAAACAAATTACTTGTTTTTCTCAGGACAGACACCTCAATATTCTAATCAAATTTACTATCTTGATAATTTTAATTCATAATTGCACTGATTAAATGGTCTCTAATTGGGCGATAGGCTAGCAATCCATCACCAATGTTTCATATGACATAACAACCCCAATATTTATGCTAAGAAGCAACCTAGGAGATATTATATCTACATGATCTGTTCACCCCAAAAGGGATTAAAGTATGTGAATGTATATGAATATTACAGCAGAAAGATATTATAATATCACTAACTATCTGTCTACTCTAAATGAAATTTAAACACTAGTCAAGTATATGTACATTCTATATATACCTACTAAGCTATATCTACTTTTATTCTTTAACATGATCATCAACTATTATTTGTATTGTAACAAAAGAGTGTATTTAACAAGATTGTGACCAAAATAAAATATCTTATCTCCCTTATTTATGTACAGTTATCATCTAGTAAACATTGGACTTAACATGTGATAATAAATACTGTACATAGATTATTAATAATATTTAATTGACAATCATTGTTACATTCAATTTGCTACTGAATAATTATTTTTTTATCTCAAGACTTTGAATCATTATAGAGCCTTATAAACAGAAAAGATTTGTTTCCTTTTATTTAAACATTCACAGGATGGTAAGGGCTGTTATATATATATAACTTTTCCTGTTTTTAAATAAAATTGTACTATTTTTTGCATCACCAATTTGTATATGGTGATTCTTGGTATAACTTGTGTCTCTAACCGCCAAACTCTTATGGTGAACTTTTAGTTTATGTAACAAATACTATATACATGCTCTATAACTTAAATTGATGTTCCAACTTTACATATATACACCTCTTCTCTAGTGGTTATAAGCAGAGATTATCATAACCCATGAATGGTACCAACAATATCTCTAGCCTCACTCACATTCATTAGCATACTCAAGCAAACTTTCCTTTTTCTTCACTGTTAAAAAACTACTCAAGACACTGATTAATAACTAACAGGACTTATCGCGTATGTTTTTATATAATGTAAGTCTGTCTGTCAGTCTGCCCGTAACCATGGCTGCTGCAACATAGCCGAAACGTCAGTTTAATAAAGGTAACTTTATTATATAAAAACATATGTTATAAGTCCCGTTAGTTATTAATCATGTGTATAAATCGTGAATCTCTTAAAACTATACTCAAGACACTTTACATACAATTACAATTACCTTAAATTCACTCTCAGTCCTAATACCCAGCAGGACCAGGAGTTTCCTCACCAGCCAGTTCAGGGACCTGACCACAGCGAACGTGGACCAGAACTGAGCAAACAGCGACCGCAGACGACCAAAGTTTTCTGCTACACCTGTAGTATAAATACACATACTTATATACTATATTTATTGCACATATTCTGGTGTGGAAGAAAAGATAAAATATTTCATTAGTTTAAACTTTATTGGAATAATATAATACAATATTGGAATAATATAATGCAAAATTTTTTAATTATTAATTTCAAGCTATAATTAATAAAAATATGGAATGACAGATGGGGGAATACTATGTCCAAAAGTGGACTGTGATAGCTCATAATGATGATGATATGAAATAATAATAATTGATTTAAATTCAAACACAAATCTAGTAGCAATAGAATGAACAGATCATAAATTATCTCAATTCTACATCCTAAATTTTACCAAAAAATCCTATATGTCTATTGAAATTTCTACTACTGATAACATAGGAATAAACAATCAAATCTTACCTAAAATAGCTCTAAACGAACTGGTAAGAGCGAAGAATGTGTTCTCCAACATCATAGCCACGCTGCCCACCGCACTGACCAAGCCTTGGATCGAATCAAAGGCTGGCCTCGAACTTTCCTCTGCTAGCTGGATAAATCTAGAAACGATACAAGGTTTGTTTCTTAATACTATTGATGATAAATGATGTAGATAGATTGTTTCCTACTTGGCTTCCTTCTTACTATGTCATAATTATTGTTTAATGGCAATTGAATCTGTTGGGTGATGTGCTGGTAAACTTTGACAAATATGTCACTGCAATAAGTAATGGTATAATAAAGGTGACAGTGGAGATATTGGTTTAGATTTATTGTCTATCTTGATATTTATTGTTAGTATAGATACTGATAACTTAACATTAAAATAGAAAACCAATATAGGCATTTTCCAGTAAAATCTATTACAAATGTTCTGCACTGTAAAAAAAACAACAATATTCTAGATGTTTTTAAATCTAAATTGTCCTAAAACATTTGAATACAACACCTGAAGTTTACACTTTTAGTCAAATGACAACTTAAATAATCTGTTGCAGCAAGGCAACTAGAATAGTGAAAGTTTTAAACATTGATTGTATGAAACATTTATTAAAATAATTCATAAACTAATTGTGTATGAAAATAACTCTTACCTGCTTTCCATATCTCCATACATGGGCCCGTTCATGCCAAATCTATTCATGCCTCCGTAGGGTCCAAATCCACCCATTCCATAGCTATTATATCCTCCTAACCCACCATAACCATATCCTGACATAGAATTCATTCCGTACCCATAACCAGAGTTGTAACCGGAGTTGTAACCTGAGTATGAGTTCATGCCATAACTAGGTTGCAGCCCCATGTTAGTCGGACGCGGAGGTGGTACGGGAGGCGCCGAAGATACGGCAGGTCCAAGATAATTAGACGTTGAAGGCATTGGATTTCTAAATGCAGGCACATCGGTTATTAACTGCGGCCCAGCAGCGTTTGAGAGCATAGGACTGGAATTCGGAATAGAATCACTCATCATGATGGTGGAGTGGCGTGTTTAACAACTAAATCGCACTTCCATGTAGTGTAAACACGAACTACGTCGAGGTTTTATCCCTGACACAGTGATTTGACTAAGTAACTAAACAACACAATTTCTACAAACTTGACACATGAACAACTAGCTTAACTATTCACGGTTCATTAATTAGTCGATCTTTTAAATGTAATCACAAATACAGGGCAAATTACAATGAATTATAACTACGAAATCAATCAAAGTGCAAACAATTTTTTTAACTCTCATTGATTTGACTGACGACTCTACAAAAAATAGTGTGTCAGTCAGAATCACTTTCTTTGTATAATATCTGTGTAATGGTCATCGATTTTGCAAGCTTCACGCTTGTTGTAACCTCAACTGATATTTGATTACTGTGAAAAGTTGATAAAAGGATAGAAAACACACGTTTCCTGATATC
The DNA here is from genome assembly GCA_030578115.1 of Leucoptera coffeella. Classification (NCBI taxonomy): domain Eukaryota; kingdom Metazoa; phylum Arthropoda; class Insecta; order Lepidoptera; family Lyonetiidae; genus Leucoptera; species Leucoptera coffeella. The sequence continues at coordinate 15,301 of JAMBLF010001749.1, forward strand.
TCAATCCAGCGCAATATGAATGCTAGCCTGTAAAATTACACATGTATTGCTCCACTACAAGTCAGCCCATGCATACATATTACATACATACAAAACATACCCATTTCGCTGTAGAGAGGTAGGCAGAGATATATATATATAGATCATTTCCGATTCTGATAAACTACTTTTGCTTCATTGACACTCATTCATCTCCTCATACACACTAGATGGTTATAGATACTTCTTTTTCAATAACGTCAGGTCATTTTATAAATCAAACCATCTAGTCAGCTTTAGCCCCTATAAGAGCTTGACATCCATATGGTCCTGTATCACAAGCTTTTCAAATGTATATAGATCCTATTTGAACGTAATTAATGAAAAACATCAGTATACGTTACACGGGAATAATAAATAGCATGGTCACTAATACAAAATACCAGTATGGTCTTCATTTATATTGTCACTCCTTCACAATAGATTCATTTGTACGGTAAGGGTTCCGTAAATCATGAATAATTACTGCAGGCTTATTCGGTTACAGATTTATTTCCAGTTGTACCAGTCCTAAATTAATGGAATGTCATGCATATAGAGAAGAAAATTTTAATTCTCACGTAAATCCTCATTTTACCAAGCCACATTATGTATCATGTAATATCTAGAAGGAACATATTTTTTCTATCAAGGTTTTCCTAAAGCACAAGTTTGGCTATAATTTCTACTCTGGTAATTCAATTTTAATATAAAACTCAGTTGAATATTGGATCCGAATGATAATAAGAAATTGGGATTCGAGTCTGTTCTTACTCTTTGTATGTTTTGCCTTCTCCTAAACTAAATGTCAAAAAAAAGCTTATCGAACGACCGAAGTTCTAAATATTTGTGACTAATTTTTTGTGTTTCATCGCGAGATACTAGATTATCCATCAATTAATAGCTGTTTACGTTGTAAGGTGAGATATAATAGACATGTTTTTGAGGCTATTGTCAGCGAATTAATTCATATTAATTGAGATATCACGACATTTCTTCTTTCATTGAATGTGTATCAATATGGGTTGTATTGTTTACTTTTTTGTGTTTTTAACACATTTATTTGCACATTCCATTTGAAAACAAGCTTTGTTTTATTGTGATAATTACTAAATTATATCACGTTGAGTATTTAGTATTAAAAAGACACGGCAAATAAAACATTGCTGAGATTCCTTATTAATTGAAACCAATTTGGTCTTGCTCTTATTACTTTGATTAATAAGGCAAACTGTTTCTTTGGGAATTGATTGTAGAGTTTGAATAGAAAGTACATCCCATCCACAATCCTTGCAAATCATGATATGTATTAGGTCAACAGGTTACAAGTATTTAACCTAATGTAAGCTAGTTGTGAAATGTTTACTTTTAATATTTTATACCCTGATATTTATTTGCTGTTATTCTCTTTTTGTAACTAGCACATCCCTTAAGTAGTATAGTTAGTTTTATAACTAATTTATTTATAAGAATGTACCTATGGAGGTTAGCAATGTAGGTAGGCAGGCATTTTATGTATATTCTAATGCATTTTGCTCAAAAAAGATGATATAAGCAATAGTTTTAAGCACGAAGTATGTATCTGCATTTGTAAGAAGTTCATTGTAGTGAAACTGGTTCACTAACAATAAACATGAACATTTTCAATAAAATTAATCATCTTTTACATTATCTTACATTTTCAATCAATTCAATGCCTTTTATTATATTAAAACTTGTGTTGCTTGTGCTTGTGTTATAGGCAATGTCTATAATGCAATGATTCTATTAAATGCTTCTGCCGTTTAGATACTGCATGGAATGAGAGTCATTTTAAGAACAATATTTAATTTTGTGTAGGCAATAAATATAAAGTGACAAATGAACCATAGGCAATAATGTATGTAATAGAGTTTTGTGTGCTATCTCTAACTCTGTTCCTGATTACCATCAGTAGACAACAAGGTATTGACATCAAATAAAGTTTGTATGACTTTTGCAGTAACTACAGTACCGCCTATGCGGATAGTTGATGGTGGTGGATTGGGAACACCCAGGGGCTTTACTCCACTAATGCATTTGAGGCACAATATTACTGTATCGCTACTGAAGTAATATTTTGCCTAAAATGCATTAGTGGAGTAAGGCCCCTGTTCTTTTGTATAAAAATTACATACCTACTTGCTTAGGGTGAATATTGCATAGAGGCAAATTTATCCATTGTGAAATAATAGCCTTATCTTTATCAACTCATTTATCATTGTAGATCATTTAGTTTTTTTATTACATATTTTCAATTATCATACTACAATATGTCAAAAGTATAACGTGGTTGTCAAAAATATATGATATAATAAAATAAAATTAAGACACAAATGGTTACAAATTGATATCAGCACAAACATACAATTATATAAATTAAATATAAAAGGTAAATACACTAGAGCACTTTGTAGAGCTGTATAGATGAAAGTAGAGTTGTCAATAAACTAATTATAAATAATATCAATAAACTGAGGATACAGTTTGTCTAGAAAGTTTTAAATCTAGTTTAATATATTTGAATGGGGATCCTTTATTTCTGTTACTCCTCGGTAGCAACTTTCATATATGTATTAATTCTAAACAATTCATACCCAAAACATTTATTACAACATATATTTTCTAAAGAAAACACTCATTTTACTACAAAATATTTATAATTTTAAATCTATACAATTTATCGTTGCCTGGCTGTATAAAGGTTGTTCCCGCCGTCGTTATTTCCGGCAATGGCGTCGTCTATGACAGCGCGGGAAAATGGAACGCTATCCCGCGTTTGACAGTTGGCCCATTTTCCCTCCATTGTTGAATAACTGGGTGATAATGTATGAGTTTTAGATGGATTTTACTGGAAAATTTAGTTTAAATAAATATATAAATTGTATCTCTTTCTGTTCTTGTTGGTACGTAAATATAACGCTTATTATTTGCTGCTGTTCTTCCCGGAATATAGTAGGATTTGAGTATGTAACTACATATTAGCAATGAAAGTTTGAATAATAAGCTAACAAGCTGTCTCAAATTTTCCATATTAATGTCATTACAACCCTAACACTTATGTCTCATAAGTTCTGTCCACCCCTAATGCGGCGTGCATGTACTTATAAATTTCATACAATGAATAAAAGAAGTAAATTATAGTAACTATTAATTATAGGAAGTAGTAATATAATCGTTATATGTACATTGATGTCTATGATTGTAACAAGCCATAGAAATTGTCAAATTTGGGAGATATTTATGGTTCTATGTTTAACTATTTATCCCTTTAAATATAACTTGTATGAATAACTAAATAAAACATACATATGCATTCACGTCCTTTAATCCCCTGCGGGGTGGACAGAACCTCGGATGCGTTACTGTGTCAATGGAATATCGATGACAGGATGCTAGCCCAATGCCCAATAGATTCTATTTACCCCTATTCCCTTAGTCGCCTTCTACGACATGCCGGGAAGAAAGGGAGCTAGTTAGCATTCTTTTTAGCTACCAGACTAGCACAGTACATAAGTAAAAACATTAAAACACATTATTTAACTGTTACAGATTCAATTCCGAAGTGATTGATTGTGGTAAGTACTTACAATATAGTTTTTTATTGTTCTAGTTTCCTTATGCTATTAATATGTATATGGTCTTTTACAAAAGGGTTATTATGTCCTTCAAATTGTACAGACTTAATCGCTATTGTCAAGTATGAACATGCATAACATAAAATCCTTCAATCACTTCCTTCTTCTTCTCAACTCTCTCTCTAACTCAAGCCTCAGAGTATCCTGCCACAATAAAAAGGGAGTGTGTAAACACAAGTCGTGAAGCGTATGTTATATATATCGAAATTTCAAATTCTCGTTCATTACAAAACAGATTACACGTTAATATCACCCAAAAGAGCATGCTTTACGAAACACGCCATAAACTTCTAAAACACACTCATACATCATCTCCATTGCATCTCACCAGATAAAACGTGCCTAAGTGTTGGTTTAGAATACTTTTAAGACTTTTAGGTCACTAGGTCATAGACTAATTACTAGGCCGGAAACTGTGTTTCGTAAGCCTGTTTCTACTCGAGGATTCTTTAGAGCTAATGCTATTTTTAGATCTTAAGTTAACGGACTAGACTATACTACTTAATATGTTTTGAAGTGCTTAGTTGTTTTAGTTCCGGGACGTAAAAAGAATGCTAACTAGTTGCAGTTCATCCCGCTATGTTGTAGGAGGTGACTAAGGGACTAGGGGTAAATGGAATCGATAGGGCAATGGCCTAGCAACCTGCCACTTATATTACAAATAACATCTCAACCCCATCGAATGAATGTTCAGGCTAAAAAGTGATCTAGCAGAAATTTTTGTTTTTATAATATATATAAAAATAATAATTGGACATTATTACACTAATTGAAGTAGCCCCTTGGTAAGTACATTTAAGACTTGTGTTAAGGGTACTAGTCAACGTATATTTAAGAAATGTATACATATTCTAATAGATAAATACATATATAGCATATATAATTAACGACCAGACTGGAAAGCAGTAGCAAAGCGTAGTTATCAACTCTGCCTCCACCGGGAATCGAACCCGGGACCTCACGATTAGCGTTCAGGTGTCTAACCGATCGCGCCATATTATATATCCGAGGTTCTACCCACATGTGTTGATGATGGCTAGCAACCTGTCACCAATGTTCCAAAAGACATCGCATCTCTGTCGAATTACACATTACTGCTTCTAAGCATAGGATACGCCCCAAACCACGATCATTCATGGCTCTCATCCACTGCTAGCAATAGCTTTGATTAAATTCATACACATCACGCCTCTTTCCCTGTAGAGGGGTAGGCAGAGATCACGAATCCCCATTTATCCGGATCCTGACAAACCACTTTTGCTTCAATGACACTGATACACACTAGGCGGCTATAAGTACTTCTAATATCAACTTCTTTTTTCAATATGGCGTCTGACTGTATTTCTATGTAAATGAATAATATTATAAATTTATATTCTTTAAATGTAATAATAACTTATTTTTCCGTAATGTTCCTACCGCCCGTTTGAGCGAAGATAAAATGCTAATAAAGCGTCGTTTAAACGTCTTATATCTGGGAGCGTTAACCCGAGTTTGCAGTACACTGAATTTGCTCGTCCCTTAATAGTCTGGGACTTTAATAACAGGTAATTAGGTACCTTTTTGTATCATAGCATACGTACATACACATAACGCCTGATTCCCTGTAGAGGGGTAGGCAGAGATCACGGATCGCCATTTGTCCCGATCCTGACAGACCACTTTCGCTTCATTGACATTCATACATCATCTCATACACACTCGGCGGTTATAGGTACTCCTAACGGCACCTTTTTCAATATAGCGTCTATCTGACTGTTATATGTCTTATTAGGCCGGCCCCTATTGTATCATAGCGTTTTGTATAATTGAAGGAACTGACTTATACTATACATAGATAATGTATTACATAGATACACCATCTTCACCCATCTAAACATAAGTTAGAGCCTCTTAAGGCCTTCACAGCCCGGGGCATCTGTCTACTGCTAAAGGAATAATGGGTTTAAAGCCGATGTTCTATGTATAATCTCAAAATGGTTGAACTAAACGTCTGGATATTATTCTTCAGCCATGATGGCGTAGGTCGTAATAATTCGGTACTCCAATTTATTTATTTCCATGACTATTGATGACATGTCGAGAAGTTAGCCACATTTAAATTGTATCTCATACAGGCTGAATACAATGAGTGAATTTAAACAATATGTTATATATGTATACATTCACATCCTTCAATCACTTTTGGAGCTAACAGAAACACAAGAGACAAAGTATCAGGATCGTGATGGCATTGTATAATATTGGTGACTTTTTTCTAGTTTATATATTATTAGCCTTACCACCTGTCATTGAGTACTGACTATCTGGTCAACACGTGGGTTCGAGGTGGCCATAGCATTACTACCTTCGCAATTGCGGAAAACCTGAATCTCTGACTACCCCGCAAGGGTTAATGCTCGTGAACGCGTGTGTCTTTTTTGTTTCTAGCTTATTTCTCAGTTGAATCCATCGACCCCTAGTCCCTAAATCCTCTCTTATCTCAGGAAGAAAGGCAGCTAGTTCACGATCTACATTCATCCCAGACCAGAACAGACTTTCATATTAAACAATAATAAAACTAATTTCGTATATTAGCCATACAGTACGGTACATGTGATATCTTTACGGAACCATTATTGTCATCGATCTGTTCAAGGTTCCTTCGATTTTGACCGTAAAGTCTGGGGGGTTAGGGGTCATTTTCCGGGTCAGGTCAGTGACTTAGGATTGTTTGGGTTTGAACCGGGTTCGCCGGTAGTAATGCGGCGGCAGTCGTCCGGAGCGGACGTGTGTTGTGTTAAAATAATTGATTATGTTACGCGATCGTTAAGAAAGAAAAGTGATATAATTATAGTGTTTTTGGAAGTGTTTAGTGATTGTGTCTAGTGTTTTGAGGGGTTTGTATAAGCAAACTTTTTGGTACTAAATAAATAGGGTGAATTGAAGAGTTTGTAATAGAATTAAAGGAAATAGGTAATTAGTACACGTAGAATAAACTAAGTTGTAAAAAGTTTTGAGTATATGACATAATTTTGCTAACACAAAATAATATAAAAATTTTTGGCCGCATATAAAATTTAAATTATAGGAAGTACTTAAAAATCCAATTACGAATCTTATATAATTAACCATACTCCACCGGGAATCGAACCAGGAACTCATTCGTTGTCCCGTGAGAGACAACGTAACACAATACAATGTAGCTGCTATAAATTTAGGAATAAACATCGTTAACTTTACGACTATGTATTTGAACGAGGAAGCTTGATAGATAAAGTACTAGTACATATTGTAAAGGACTAATTAGGAAAAGTCATCTAATAGTAGCTTATTTGAACTTGTTTAGTTATATACTATATTTATCATCAGCTTTTGTGCTGAATTTCTGATGAAAAGTAGCTTTGAGTAAAATAATACAGAGCTTTCATTAAATACCTCTGACTATCTCGAAAAGAAATCACTATTCTATGTTCAATCTGTAGATTTTAAAGGGAGATGCAAAAAACATAAAAACAAAAACGTTCAATAATAACTATTGTAACTATTTTGTAAGTTTTTTCTCTATATCATAAGTGGAGGTACAAACAGTATACAAACAAAAAGTTTCAAAAGTATTAAAAAAAACAAAACTAATCGGTCCGTATATTATGATATCTGAAATACCAATATACGTAAATTTTAGAAGTTTGTAAAGAAATATATTCAGAAACTTAATCCTATCCCTAAATAGATAATTCTAAAGCAACACGAACCAAAAATAACTCTAATTACTACCTTATGAAGTATTACAGCTGAGATCTCTTAAACATATAAACATCTATAAATACCTCAATTAGGTAGCCAGATACACGTGGGTTCGAGGTGGCCATAGAATTACTACCTTCGCTATTGCGGAGATGAGCACCTGAACCTCTGACAACCCCGCAACGGTTAATGGTCGTGAACGCGTTCGTCTTTGTTTAAGGTAGCCAGATTTATATAATAATGAATGGTCTAAAACTCCACTTACTATACTTACAGACGTCATAATTCATCTCCTATTTTTTCATACATTTTCATACATACTCACGCCTCTATGTCCCCAAGGGAATATGCAGAGACTATCGATCGTCACCTGGAACGATCCTGACAAATCTCCCTTGCTTCACTAACACCCATTAACCGTTACGTACGTTGACTAGTACCCTAAACACAAGACTTAAATGTACTTACCAAGGGGCTAGTTCAATTGGTGTAACAATGTCCAATTATTATTGTTATATAACCATCATGCCATAATTAAAGAAGTACTAAACATGATTGATTGGCAAAGACCATAATAAATTTCGCATTCATTACGACTTTACCCCCTCTAAGGTGCATTGACCTACAGTTACGTAATGCCAAGTGGAAGAACGTTTGTAGAGCTTGTGTTTTCAACTACATACAAAAATTACTTAAATTACACAAATTACCTAGACTAGCATGGGACTGCCATGTATCCAATAATGATAGTAAAATGCCCTAGCAACGCCAATTACTAGTCCATTGCATGCGTGAGTTGTTAATATAGGGTTTACTATGCCTTTGCATGTAGTTACCGCCTCTCTCTAATGTGTGTTGTCTAACTTGATGGGTCACGAGTTCGATTCCCGACTAGGGCTGTTAAACATACACTTTTGAACAAGTAACAAACACTGTAATCGTTAGTGATTGACACTTTGACTGTAAAATATATGTGTGTAAATTGCAATGTAGTTAACAGAAAAGACGTAGTGTAGGACGCCCCCCTGCCAGGTGGACCGATGACCTCAAGAAGGTCGCTGGTAGTGGCTGGCTGAGGGCCACGAATGATCGTGTTTTGTGGCGTACCCTTGGGGAGGTCTACGTCCAGCAGTGGACTAGTAAAGGCTGATTGATTGATTGATAACAGAAAGCTATGTTAAGGTGGTTCGGGCACATGCATCGGATATATTAAAAGGAGGGTTACGAAAGGAATTTATAGAGCCACAGTGGAAGGTAGAGTTGGACGGGGTAGACCGCGTAGAACTTATACAGATAAAATTGGAAACATTCTTTTCAAGGCGGATGTACGTAGTGAAGAACAGCAGAGCGTGTATGAGAAGGTTAATGGATGTGAGTGAAGCGAGAGATTCGTCAGGATCGTTCCAGGTGACGATCGATAGTCTCTGCCTATCCCCTTGGGGACGTAGAGGCGTGAATCTGTCAGGGCCAGACTCCACGAATGTTTTTTGCAAAATATCATTTAAATACCAGATCAGTAATAGTGTGAAGTTGGTAGTGGAATAACAAGTGTCAAATCACGCTTTAAAAATTGCGAAATGTCATTTTTGCTAATCCACTACCAACTTCACATTATTACTGACCTGATATTTTGCAAAAAGTGGACCAGAGAAAAAAAAAGTCGTAGACATTGTCTACCGCTGTTGCAAGCTGAAGTGGCAGTTCGCCGGCCACGTCTGCCGTAGAACCGACGACCGTTGGAGCAAAGTGGTTCTCGAATGGCAGCCGCGACTCGGTAAACGTAGTGTAGGACGCCCCCCTGCTAGATGGACCGATGACCTGAAAAGGTCGCTGGTAGTGGTTGGCTGAAGGTCACGAGTGATCATGTTTTGTGGCGTACTCTTGGGGAGGCCTACGTCCAGCAGTGGACTGACATGGCTGACTGGCTGATGAATTGATTGATTAGTAGACTTGGGCCTTAGGACTGTTCAAGGTGGCGATTTATAGTCTCTGCCAATCCTGCTAGGGAAGTAGAGGTGTGTATATATGTATGGTATTTCAGCCACTTCTTACGTAGGTTTAAAATGACACAATGTGTCAGTAATGAGTAAATTCGATCATAATGTAATCGCCACTCAAAACATCCATTGTCTTGTGTCTGTGTTATGGTAACAGTACATGTACATACGTGAAGTCACGTTTATAAGTGTCGTACATCGGTCATGATGGGTACTTAGTCTTCTGTCTATCCTGAAAAGAATTAACGTAACTATTTTAGGTTTTACTTATAACTGTTTACTTTGTTTGAAATCTTTCAGGACGGACTCCTTATCTTCTTGGTTACTCTTAATGTTATGATTTGATAATAATATGGAATAGTGGAGACAGGTTGCTAGCCCATCGTCTGATAGATTCCATCGGCTTTAGTAAATGGTTCTCGCATTGGAAATATGTATAGGTTTTGTGTATCATAATGAACGCATAGCGTAGCGACGTTCTGAAATTGGTATTAATACATTACAGTAGTTTTGCTTTATGCTATTAAAAGTATTATAAGTTTCAAAACCAAAACTTTAAAGAAGACTATCTTTAGAATAACCTATATGCTCCGAGCGTGTATGTGGAGGTACGATGCGTAGTTAATTACATTAGTTTAGTTATGCTACGTTTACCTGTTAATTAGCATATACACGAGTATTTCGACTTAGTATACTTTCTTATTGATCAATATATAAGTACAGTGATTGTTGAATGGTGTATTTCAGTTGCTGTTATGTCAAGTCTCTGTCTATACTTTTTTGTGTTTATGGCGACATTATACGAGTCACGTTATGTGCTGACTATCTGGTGAAATATGGGTTCGATGTAGCCATAAAATCACTGCGCAATTTCGTAGGTAGACACGCGAATTTTTGACTAGCCCGCAATGATCGTGAAGTGTACATACTATGTTATTTTTGTGTTTAATATCTTAGTAATTCGACGTAGCTTAGTTGTTTGGGGCTTGACTCTGTATCAGTGGGTACAGGGTTCAAATCCCGTTTGAGCCAATGGAAATGAGGTTTAGTGAATTTCTAAGTACATATTCGTATTAAAAATACATTTACGAAAAGCAATGAATACTACGGTGAGGGAAAACATCGTGAGGAAACCTACCTGTTCCCCGTACAGGTAATAGTTAGTGCTTGTAAATGTCGACATGGCTGACCACCTGTCACATTGAGTACTGACTATCAACACGTGGGTTCGAGGTGGCCATAGAATTACGACCTTCGCAATTGCGGAGATGGACACCTGAACCTCTGACTACCCCGCAAGGGTTAATGGTCGTGAACGCGTTTTGGAGTCGCCTCCTATAGCATGCCGAGAAGAACGACAGCTAGTTAGTAGTTCAGATTTTCCTATTTAAGTATTCCGTAGTAATTAGTTGAGGCTTTTGTTAAGGTTTATTTGCATATGAAAAGGCATTCCTGGACTCTTTTTGTTTAGTGAGTAGTGTTGTGTTGTCGATGACATTGGGATATCGATAAATGAAATCTAAAGCGCAGTTTATCGACTTTTTTTGAAAATCATTGGAATGTTTACGAAGTATTTGAGATGTTGTGAAGTGTCATTTTACTAACAAACGTAAATGCACTATTCGGCTATCTGTGAGGGGTAGTCAGAACTTCGTGTACATATGTCCACTATATTAAATAAGTTATTTTTAGACACATTGAATCCACTGTTGTATTATTGTATTAAAGTTAATTTTATTGTAATTTTAATAATGAAGTAAAACAATTAGTTTTCATACACATAGTTTGAATTGTCATACATTGGTATGCTTCTTTAAATAATAATAGATACAATGGAATACATAAAAAATATTTTTAATTCTCATTGCTTTGTTGGTGTCCAGTAAAACCCTTTATTTATGTGAATCATATTGTCACTGTTAATAAATATTTTTTCAATGTGAAAATAATATATCGACATAAGTTTAAATATATCGATAACATGTCCATTACTCGTCCAACCCTAAAAACCCTAGTTTTTAGGATGAGCTATGGGCACGCATCCGTTGATCCGTGACTGTCATTCCAAATGGAAGAAGTACTGGTAATCCACAAGGGCATTTGGGCTTCTACTTTGTATATACATACACACCACGCCTGATTCCCTGTAGAGGGGTAGGCAGAGATCACGGATCACCATTTGTCTCAACCCTGACAGAGCACTTTCATTTCATTGACACTTATACATCTTCTCATACACACTCGGCGGTTACTTACTTTGTATTTTCACGACTGTAAAATCAGGAGAGAGTGATAGAACGAAAGGTTTTGTATCTTTTATGTTTATTCGTTATTGGAACAAAGTGTATTAGAGACAGAGTGTAGGAAGTTAAGGTACATATGTAGGTGATTGTGATTAATCGCTCTTCTATAACTATACAATACTTACTAATACTAAAAGATGGGGACTCTACAGGGAAACGGAAGTAATGTGTATGTATTTACCTCCTCTACAAATATATCAGTAGCTCCATCTATAGTCAAATTTATGTAATAACCGTGTCATTTATTCTCGTGACCGTCACATTTCAACTAACCTAACCCTTCCGCTTATATGCCTTTCATTACACGCTTCGCTTCGTCCAAAATGGAATCGTATTTCGCATTTGGAATGTTCGAAAATAAAACCAACTGTCACGTTCGGTTTGTATCGTGTAGCGGGACTGGCTTAATACCGGTGCTGTTTGTCTATAGCAATGATCTGAGTTGGTTTATTGTGTCATAGAGATAGCATTAATTATGATATAACATACACTTTACGACATGTGAATACACTTTGTTATATAACATACACTTTACGAATTCTGTATATACAATCTCTTTTGTAATTTGACGAGGTAGTCAGGTTTGAGTGCCTATATCCGAAAATTTTAAGGCATGTTTGGTATGAATCATTCGATAGTGCCTACGGTCGTTATATTATAGTAGTGTTGTTCATCCCGGCAGTTCTTAGCGACTAAGAGACAAGGGATAAATGGAACGAAATTTAGCGATAGACTAGCAACCTATCATCAATGTTTCATATACCATTACAACTATATTACACATGTTAAAAAGTGACCTATTAGATATTATAACTCCAAAGTTCTGTCCACACCGAAAGGGATTAAGGACGTGAATGTATACGTTCTAGTACAGAATCACAGTACTAAGATAACGTGCTAAGTTAGGTTACTTAGTTGCAAAGTCTAAGCTGAAACTTAGACTATAATGCTAAGGAGGTTCCAGTTACGTGTAGAGTCTAACGAGCTACATTAGTTATACGGTGTAAGGAGTTAAATATCTTTGAGAGGATGAACTGTGTCTTTGTATAACCAGATATATACTTGCATATATTTAGGTGTTTTTTTTTCTCTTATGGGGCACTACTACTATGGTTGTCATGACAACATGGCGTGATTTTATAAGAAAACTTATCAGTTTTACTTATTCTTATAACTTATAACACTTTATTTACTGCTTAACACATACGTATATGTATATGTTAAGCAGTGAATAAAGTGTATCTATCTTTTTATATTTTATTAACAAAGTATACCTTTGTTACCCTACACGAATTTAAAAAAAAATCAAGTACTATGCTTTTCATTAGTTGACTCGTGACCAAGACCATTGCAACATGGCTGAAACGTCGGGTAGAAAGGTGATTAATCCCGGTTTCTTTAAAAATAAGTAATAATCATGAATTTTACAAAAAATTTATCTTAGCACGATGGCAGGTTTCTAGCCTATTTTGATTAATAAGTAGTCATATACAGCCTGCGATAGTTACTTGCAACTACATTCAGTTGATACAGAGATTCTTTAAAATATTATAGGAATTAAGCTAGTAAATATTCTAAATCAATACCATTACATTCCTAATGAAGACAAACGCATTCACGACCATTTGATTTCATGTCAGAAGTTCAGGTGTCCATCTCCGCAATTGCGAAGGTAGTAATTTTATGGCCACCTCGAACGCACTTGTTGACCAGATAGTCAGTACTCAATGTGACAGGTGGTAAGCCATATCGCAATTAACAAACATTATCAATTACCTGTTGGGGGTACAGGTAGGATTCCTCACGATGTTTTCCCTCACCGTAGTATTCGACGCATTTCGTAAATGTTTTTTTCTTATTACTAAGCTAAAAGTCAGTAATCTATGCGTTTCAGAGGTTAGTTCACTTTAAAAGGATACGTTTTACTTCACGTTTTCCCAAATATAGAGGTAAAGTCTAGCTTATTCCTAGAACTGCATTCTAGGAACAATTGGTGCAATTTACCCTGGGTCTAAATTACTAAAGTGCTGGCTCGTGAAATGGGACCGGATTGAGTGCGGAATAGTTTTGGCTTCAACTAGGATGTGTAGGGGTTTGAATTTATATGGAGAAAATTCTAGACCTGTTGAAGTTATATAGAAAGATTTGGCTTAGGTTTTTTCGGTCTTAGATGCTGTATTTAAACGCTAAAAAATAAACATTTAGACTAGACATCAATAACATGAAAAATTTAATAGAATTGTAACCCAAAATGCAGTACCAACACAACTAATTTTTAAAATGCTGTCGTACGTATTTTTGTTGTGTTCGTGTGGGTAGTAAACAAAAAGCTACTATGATATGATCGATTATAACATAAACACACTCACGACTATTTATCCCTTGAAAAACAGCAAATTGGCAATAAGTTTTATATAACAACATCAAATTCACTAACTGTTCCTTTCAAATACATTCCCTGAAAATAAGCTATATATTAAACAAAAGATATTTCGAAAAAATATACTTACGTCTATGTATTAAGTACTCTAGCCAGAACCTAGGTCATTCAAATCCACCTGACTGTAAGCAGGCTACCTAGGTTAGCAGAACTGGAACAATGGGGACAATTTTCTACTAATTACCAACCGACTGGTAGGGGAGTTAGGCTTCCCACAGATATCTAGGTATGTAGACTATGTGTACTAACGTGGGACTAACGTACACACATATACTCGTACATATATGGATCCGTGATTTCCGCCAATCCCTCTATAGACACTGACTATCTGGTCAACACGTGGGTTCTAGGTGGCCATAGAATTACTACCTTCGCAATTGCGGAGATGGACAACTGAACTACCCGCAAGGGTTAATTGTCGTGAACGCATTTACTTTTTGTCTATAATAATGATTTCATCACAGGGTAGGGTAGACGCGAACGAAATATATAAAAAAATATCAAAAATAACAAAACATCTAAAATTATCGATATCGAATCAACATGTATCAGTAAAATTGACTAAGGCATGGGTACCGACAATTTTGCCAAAATCGCGTATTGGACTAGCGAAGCCAGGTTTCCATACTCATATGTAGTGTATAAAACAGAAACAACGCAGTACTTAATAAAGACTAACCCTCCAGGGAACATACAAGTACGTTAGTTAATTTGGATCTCTGCCAACCCCTGGCAACGCATGTAGCATTGTAATAAGAGCCCAGGGGTCTAGTAAAAGGCGACTAGGGGAATATAGGTCGTTAAACTAACTAGTACTAGTTTACGGCTTTAGTAAATTTTAGGTATATAAGAAGCTAAGTTTTGATATAAAAGTAAGATATTTTGGTAATTGAAATAATAAAATGTAACATAAAGAATGTTCTTTCTAGCATGTGCTAGAAGTTACTAAAGGAATAGAGGTATTTATTAAGGAGGGAAGTCATCAAGTAACAAATCCTAGGTACTTTGAATGTTTTTGTCTTTTCTACCTCTACGTGATTGTAAGTGTTAATATGTATATGCGCTTATACATACGTCATTGTCAGATTCACCTCTTACAACATCCGTAGAAGAAACGCAATTAACTAATTCTATTCTTCCTGGTTAAGATTCCTCTTTTAAACCAATTTAATAAATATACATCATCACACAGTTTATATTTTATTCGCAAACATTAACTAATCAGTCTACGTAAAGTCTAATATTTAGGTCATGAAAAGCGTTTATTTAATGTCAGTGCACTCTTCATTCAAACTCCCTAGGCACTGTCTGGTTGCTAGCCCATCGCCCCATACAATAAATAGGTCACTCAGTAATTAGCTTGATTGGGTCATTGTGATTTGGACCATTTGTTTAATTAAGTGGTTGCGACACGCGACGGTGTTTGTGGGGTCAAAAACTTTAAGGTGAGTGGGTGTGAACCGTGTGTATTGTATGGTTGAATGGATTAGGAAAGTTAAGGGTACGGGTTCGATTCATTCCATATTATACATTATTTGTGTGTCCATTTTCGTACGATTGATGTAATTGTTACATTTAATTTAAATAGAGTTAAAAAGTCTTATATGTTATACTTAAATATTTCTATCCCTATAGAAATGGACTAAAACACAGAGTTACCTGATCAGTCTATCTATCCATCTTTTAGTTATATAAAGATGAGATGAAACAGTCTATCATGACTATCTGGTGATTATTGGGTTCTATATAAACCAGCCTATAGTAGTCCACTGCTGGACGTAGGCCTCCCCAAGGGTACTCCAAAACACGATGATTCGTGGCCACGAACCAAATATAAAGAGGACTCGGCGTAAGGAGCGGTCCCCGTTACGCGATGCGGAGTCCAAATAGCGTGTTTTAATTGGCGCGGTGTCTAAAAACGTGTAGTAGAAAGAATATTCCTGATTTGATAAGCCGATGCCGTGTTTTAATTGGTTGTAATATCTCCCCTCCATCCCGCGTACCTTGTTTCACCCCGCGTAATGCCACGCTAGTTTCCGTACAAATATTGCGTAAGGGCCACTCCTCTTATTAATTCTGTTCGTGCCTCTCATCTAACTCATATTTAATATATAAGATGTACATAAGAAGGTTGCAGTGGGTTCCATATAGGAATACATAATTCTTATACAAAGTTGATGATTCATTATCTCATTGTATTGTATTGGTGATTAATTAATTTTCTATATCTTGAGTGATGCGTTGTTTTGATCAAGTTTTAATTGACTTTTGCAGTGGGTTGAGACTGTTAGGGTTAAGTTAAGAAAAGTACGAGTCATTTTAAAGTACTCTGCTGTGATGTAGATAAGTAAAAGTACCTTAATTATTTTCTTAAATGTACCTCTGACCACTTTTAACGTGTAAATAAGTACCTAAAGTAAAATTTTCAAGTCATTTACTAATTATGAGGTGAGCAGAAACTTCAAAAATGTATATAGAAGTTATTTTTGTGACAGGTTGCTAGCCTATCACCTAATAGATTCCATTTACCCCAAATACCTTACACTTGTTGGGAAGAAAGGTAGATAGTTAGTAAGTATTTCACGCGCCAGTCTAGCACGGAACTTAACGTTTAACCTCTGTAGTTATAACATCGTTTGTCTGTCTGCCCTTAATGGGAGCAATTTGAAGTGTCATAAGGGTTATGTCATTCCCATTATGATGAATGATGAATAAAGTCATCATTGATGATTGTTTGTCTAATGCCATGATTGTTTTCCTGTGGTTGTGTCATAGTCTATGTATGCTGAAGTCCACTAATGATTTTTGCTAAATATCACTTCAATAACAGATTAGTAACATTGTGAAGTTGTATGAGATTAGAAAAAGTGACAAATTTTGCTATATTTGAAGCGTAATTTGACACTTGCTGATGTCAATAGTGAATTTTGACACTTTGGCTAATCTTAAATTAACTTTGATTGTCCAAACACTTTTGCATTGAAAATAGAGATCACCAAAGCCTTATTAATGGGTATCTTATGTAATTTCGGTGACAGGTAGCTAGACCATCGATCAATAGATTCCATTCTAGCTAATAAAGTAAAGTATCTACTAGTGTGTATGAGAGGATGTATGAATATCAATGAAGCGAAAGTGGTCTGTCAGGATCAGGACAAATGGGCATCCGTGATCCCTCTACAGGGAATCAGGCATGATGTGTATGTATGTATGTATCTACTAGTATATTTCCTTTACATCCCAGACTTTCCCAAGTTAAATAGTTAACAAATAATGTACACAGGTAGTCGTTAATCAATATGGGTTGTTATGCCACCGCCGCTCAACGGCCGAACCAGTTATGCATACGGAGAGGCTTATAACTAAGTAACTAACTTTTTGTAGGACCGATTATCGGACCGATTATTTCGCTGTCTCTTATGTTATTATTTATATGTCAACATTAAAAGGTCTTAATATAATCTAATGTAATGTAATACAAATCGCGCTCGTCTCCTTACAGAAGGGTAGACAGAGATAAAGGATCGTTATTTCCTGGTACTTCATTAAATTCCATGCATCTTATCATGTATAAAGTTTTTTAGTATTTCGCGATAAGCCGATTCTAAAATTAAAAATTAATTAGAAATCCGATAAATAAAGATATTTAGGGAATACTTTGTTCAAGAAGCTTAATTGTTACCGTGTACTAGTTTCAGAATGTTGAATTAATTAATTAATTATTTTGTACCATCTTTTCGTAGAATGTCGGCGCCATACTATTCCAATCGATACATTCTATTCTATTACAAAAAGTCAGTCGGTCAAGTCGGTCACCGATTATCGGTCGTGCGCAGGCGCTTTGTCTCCGGATGTATGGATCGAAGTGCGTATTCTAATTTAGGGTCCCGGTAGTGGATTCCTTAGGCTTCGGTAGAGCGGTGGGCTGACAATCGTTGTGTAAAGGTTCCGGGTTTGGTACGAAAGAAGGTACCTGGTTACATTTGTAAGTAACGGACTTAAAAGTTGACATAAGTATGTATGTTAATTGTTTGTGCTTATAGTTACTTTTCTAGGTAACTAAGTCGAAAACTAACTTTTTTCTGTAGATCATTTGAATCTATATGTATTGATATATAGTTTTAACTAGTGACCCGCTACGGCTCCACACGGGAATAAAATATATAGTCTATTCCACTATTTAATGGATGATATTATACATATAAACCGTCCTCTTGAATCACTATCTATTAAAAAAAACCGCATCAAAATCCGTTGCGTAGTTTCAAAGATTTAAGCATACAAAGGGACATAGGGACAGAGAAAGCGACTTTGTTTTATACTATGTAGTGATGTGTATGAGGTGTATAAGGCGACAACATTTTACCACCTGTCTCAGATATCTGTCTACCCCTCAACAGGCATAGCTTATTACATTTATTGTAGTGTCATTCAACTTAAAGTATTCTTCAACTAACTGTAGTTAGGTTTAAGCCGTCAATAGCTTATCAGAGGCATCGCGAACGGTATTGGAAAGTATTTATAACGCAACTGTGACCGTTACGTTATTGTCTGGGACGTAAAAAGAAAGCTAACTAGCTGCCGTTCTTCTCGGCATGTTGTAGGAGGCTAAGGGACCAGGGGTAAATGGAATGTATTTAACTATTATAGTAAGTAAAATCAAAGTTAAAAAATAATATATTCAATATAAGCACAGTAATAGTACATTAATTGAACGTCGAGATATATTGAGTGGCACTGGTTGTCTTACAACTATGACACTACCGTTGCTTCGGAAGCTAAGTAGTAAGTTTGGAGAATAACCAACAAGAAACTCCAGCGTCATGGAGTTTTTGCCCAGTACCAACGAGAAATAAATGTTTCATAATAATGCTATCATAACCTCTGTTTATTATCTAAATATAATTTAAAGGTTGATATAGGACCCGATGTTCTGTCCGCTTAGAAGGCTTTTGAGGACGTGAATGTATGTGTTAGTATCTAGTTTAACGACAATTCAACAACTATAAGACAGGTTAAAAGACAGTCTTTTAGTGACAGGTTTGTAGTCCTTCGTTTCATTCATTAATCCCTTCCTAGTTTAATATAAAAGCACAATTTTCTTCCTTATTCTTGTTTAGAAGCACGTCTTAAGGCATTATGCAATCATCTTTCTAATTAATAATCCTCTAGAGTTTATCGCCGACCCCTGTTATAATTTAAAACAAGGGCCTTTTAAATAACTTAGTTAGGGTTGTATCGTGTTCCCTTATTGTATTTACTTAGTGGTATACTCTTGAGGTCAACACCGGGAATTGGCTATAGTATTATTCGCGTTAAGAAAATAGTGACATCGTCATGTCCCCACGATTTCGCCAATGAGACTTGACAATGGTTGTGTGGAATTGGTCAATATGGTTTTTTTTCTCATTAATTCACTTCTCATTGGCCAATTTAACCTCTAAATTTCATGATGTCACTATTTACTTAACTAATAGCCTATATATGTAACCAGACTGAGCGGAAGTATTAAAGGTATACGTATGACGCTGAACTAGGCTAAATAAAAGGGTGATGTTAGAAATACCTTAACCACCAAGTCTGTGTGTGTATTTGAGCGGTTTAGTCGTCAATGAGGCGAAAGTAGTTTGTTAGGGACAAAAAAATTGGTATCTGTCAGTATAGTATTTTTATATCTGTTGTCTTTAGCCAGTCCTTTCTAGGCGAAGGGGGGGTGTGATGTGTATTCTAACCAATTGTGTATTGTGCATATCCTTCAGAAATTATTTATTTCATCTATCTGAGCTGACGACAATTACATAATTATGTGTGTTGAGCTACAAATTGTTTTGCTTTATACAATAGTCATGAATGTTGTTTTGGAAACCGGCACTGTGTCATTACAGAATTTTATTTTGCTTTGTATTATTTTATTGTTTGGAATCAATTTGTATTATTGTCCAATTGTGTGTAATATGTATTTCGATATCTTATTAATTCCATTATGAGTGTGGGAATTGAATTAATCGTGTATAAAAACTTGGTTACGCTCGTCCAGTGCGAATAGTATAAATATTACAAAAATTTAAAGGCCATTGTCATTAGACTTAACGAACTATTGAAATAAATTGTTTTTTGCGTTGCGTTGTATATGTATATATATGTATGTGCGTGTATATATATATATATATATATATATGTATGTATGTATGTATGTGCGTGTATATATATATATATATATAAGTATGTGTGTGTTGTCTACTAGGAATCAATATTTTGGTCTTTAATGTTTCGATCGAGTCTACCGTAACCCTGCATATAACTTTTATTATAGATGTAACCAACTGGGACCTAAGTCCATCAATGCTTTTTACAACATCTTTTGTAGTTTAATATCACTTTAGTAACGGTGTAAAGTTGTTAGTGGAATAGACAATGATAAATTTCGCAATTTCTAAACCTAAATTTGACACGTTTACTGTCATCAATATATACATATATAATAATGAACTGATGTCAAATTTCACCT
The DNA here is from genome assembly GCA_030578115.1 of Leucoptera coffeella. Taxonomy (NCBI): domain Eukaryota; kingdom Metazoa; phylum Arthropoda; class Insecta; order Lepidoptera; family Lyonetiidae; genus Leucoptera; species Leucoptera coffeella. Next base: position 35,949 of record JAMBLF010001749.1, read on the forward strand.
CAATTTAAGATAACGTTTATCTTAACTTTAATATCCAAGCCCTTGGGGTTATGAAATTAATATACATATATCTGTATATGTAGATTACGCGGAAGCGAGGTTACGTAGAGACCGGCCCAATACGAAATATAAGAGTCAAATAGACGCTATATTGAAAAAGGGTGACGCTAGAATTACCTATACCCACCAAGTGCAAATGACAACGTGTATGAGTGTCAATGAAGCAAAGTAGTGTCAGGATCGGGACAGATGGGTATCCGTGATCTCTGCCTACCCATCTACAAGGAATCGGTCAGGATGTGTATATGTGTATGTTTGTATTAATATTACAATACTAGAGTAAACTTCGGGTCTAGTTAGTTCCTTTGGGTCCCGTAAAGACATTATTTGGGGTCACGTGACTTGGGGACGTGTCGTCAGAAATTACTTGTTATTGTTGGGAAGAAAGTTATACAGTAAGTGTACCATAGTAGTAGGTACCGTATATGTAGGTAGTGTGTCTGTATGTGATACAGATAGATATAACAAGATGAATCAATATGCCATAGAATATTTTATGTATAAACCAGAAAGGAAATTATTCATTAATTAATGTTTATCCTTTCGAGTAATAAATAGACAACATCCCGTTTTCTAAAAGAACTTAATACTCGTTAATTGAATCTATTGGTCGATGGGCTAACAACTTGTTACTAATGTTCCATGGTCTCAGAACCATGCATACACATCACGCCTGATTTCCAGTAAAGAGTAAGCAAGAGATCACGGATCCTCATTTGTCCCGATCCTGACAGACCACATTCCCTTCATTGACACTATTATTCCTCATACACACTCGGCGGTTATAGGTACTTTTAACGTCGCCTTTTTTCAATATAGCGTCTATCTGACTGTTATATGTCTTATTAGGCCGGCCTCTACGTAACCGCCCTTCCATTTCACTCATATATATTCCTTTTGTCAATCTATCATTCATCCGCATAACATGTCCAAACCATCGATGCATGCTCTTTTCAATCTTGGTAAATATGTATATGTTTACATACACACATACATATTTGTACATGTACATAATAATCGCCCTTCCACTTCACTCATATATATTCCTTTTGTCAATCTGCTATCATTCATCCGCATAACATGTCCAAACTATCGAAGCATGCTCTTTTCAATCTTAGTAAATATGTATATGTTTACATACACACATACATATTTGTACATGTACCTATGTATGTGTAGTATTAATTAAGCTAGCCAAAGCTTAGCGCAGTGCGGCAACGTTTTGTTTTATTTATCGGATTCGGAAGCGGATAGTTAACAGCCCAGTTAATAGGGGCACTGACCGGTTTCAGTTTATCTGCTCGTCTGCGCTGTAAATTGGTCGATATGTTACTGTATGGGGTTCTGTTACATGGAAAGACTCAATGGGAAAACTAATGGATAGGTTAGTAATTAAAAAGCTATGAATCGTAAGAATATTTGGGAACAATATGCTTTTATTGAAATTGGGGTAGTAAAATTGCAATTTGAGTCCTGTGCTATGATGCAAAATAATTCAAACTAACTGCCGTTCTTCCCGGCATGTCTAGGGTCAATGGAATCTGTTGGGCGATAGGCTAGCAACCTGTCGCCAATATTCCATATAAGGTGACCTTGAAGATATGATGGTCTCAAAGATTCTGTCCACCCCGAAAGGGATTAGAGGACGTGAATGTAGTATATGTATATATTGTATATGTGAGCTACGATATGATTGTGTTACATGAATGTTTTAAACTATTTGGTTAGTACAATTGTTAAAGTTTGTAGCGTAGACTTAAATATAATAATGAAAGTTATTAAAAAATAGTCAAGTGCCTACGTATCTAAATATAAGGTGAAGGATTTCAACTGCATAATACAATACACTTACTACACTCTATATTATTAGATCCTCTATTATTCGTAGATTAATAGTCGGTATATTCACTTTATTATACAGTATTTATAAAAAGTTCTTAACTATCCTATAGATTTATTCTATCCCTACGTCCTTAGTCGCTATTATCACTTTTCAGACTATATTATACGTTTTACTTTCACAGAATTAAAATGATATAATAATTGTGTATGAGTAACTTCCATCTCTGCCAACCTTTCTGGAGGGAAAAAGCGTGATGTGTACGTATGTCTAATTAAATAATAGCTAAGTTGTATTAATATTTCTGTGTATCAATTAAGTTACTATTTGGTTCCCTTTACGTGAATGTTTTAAATAGTATCAATTAAACTAGGTACTAACTATCACCTAGGTACTTTGTGTAACAAAGCGATGGCTTTAATCCTCCCACGCCGCAGATAGTGTTTATCTAAACGTCCGGTCCTGTGACAGAATAAGGACATTTTCATGGTAAAACATACAATTCACGACTATTGTGCCTTGTGAGGTAGTCAGAGGTTTATGTGTATGAAGCTGTATATGGCCTTTTATTGAGTTAATCTATTTTTTGTTTACAACTAAAGTGTTAGTGGTAAATAAAAGTAGTAAGGTAGTTTGATAATCCCTTGGTTTGTGTGTGTATAAGTATATCCTTTTTATAAGTAGGCTTAAATGGTATGTAGAAATAAAGCTTTGTTTAACCCTTAGTACATTCCACTCTTACTACACATTCACTACTTATTTAGTAAGTCCCTTTCTTCTTTAACTTATACCACATACAAAGAACAAACATTGCCAAAGAACCTATTTTTTATGGAATAGGCTGTGGCCAGTACGGGTACCTACTTGTATTATTACCATGTGCCCAATTAGGTTTCTAGTGTCCTTAAAAACTTACTCTCCACATTATGAGATGGATACGCCAACCTCTGACTACCCCACGAAGTATAACGGTCGTGAACCATATGTTGGTTTGAATTTGGCAGTAAGTGACAAAAAGAGGAAGTTACACAGAATCATTCAGTAAGAAACCGGTACCATTTATTTATTTATTCTCCGAGTACCGTTGTCAAATGTAAGGCGCGCCTCACACATCCTGATTGTTTTTAGTGCGATCGGTAGCTCGCAGCTGACCGGATGTAAGTGTGATGTACACTTTACGTAATCGTTGGAGGTACTGTGTATGTCGTTCACGACCGTACGCCTTTTTGAGGTAGTTAGAGATTGAGTGATTGCTGTTAAATGCCTACTCCACTATTTACTGGATGTTATTATACACATAAACCTTCCTCTTGAATCATTCTATCTATTAAAAAAAACCGCATCAAAATCCGTTGCGTAATTTCAAAGATTTGAGCATACAAAGGGACATAGGGACAGAGAAAGCGACTTTGTTTTATACTATGTAGTGATGTCTCCTCTAACACATTTAGATTAACCATCACAATTGTAATGAAATTAACATATAATATTAATGACTTAATTTCATAAAATGTAGTGAGGCGCTGAGTGTGTATGCGAAGATGTATGAATGTCAATGAAGCGAAAGTGGTCTGTCAGGATCGCGACAAATGGGGATCCGTGATCTCTGCCTACTCTCTACAGGGAATCAGGCGTGATGTGTATGGATGTATGTAGTGAGACTTTATTGCTGAAATTTCGTATGTCTTGATAGGTAGCAATCCGTATCGCCATATACAAGTACTGGCGATTACCTTCCTCACAATGTTTTGCCTCACTGTTAGAGACTGTAAATTATCTACATAATATATGATATACACATTTTTTAAATTGCATTCATTGGTACATCCCAGAGCTGGGATACGAACCTATGTCCTCAAATAAGAAGTCAAAGGCCTTGCAAACTAGGTTTCAGCCAGCAATAATACAGATCTAGACGAACAGAGAATGCCTAGAAAAGGATCTTACCGAAAATCCTAGTCTCTAACTAACCGTGAAACGGTATAGGGAAACTCGTGAAAATATTTCATGCAACTTCTGAAATTCGAGCCATAAGTTTTTGCATGGATTCACTTCGGCGATCTCGTATTTGAGATCTGTAGTGGGAGGGTTACTATGGAGATTTGGGATTAATTTATCTATTTGTTTTTACAATTACAACTAAGAAGATGTAGTGACTAAGATGGAAAAGGGCATGCTTCCATGGTTAGGACATGTTATGCGGATGTATGATATTAGATTGACAAAATGAATATATGCGAGTTTTTCACTGCATCAAGGTTTCCATTTTATTGTTGTAATGTTTGTATGCTATAATGTAATATCCTCACTTAAAGATACTTCACATTATTGTATATTAATAAAACCAACAAACTGCTTGGTATCTCCGGGCATCGAACGTGCAACGACATAACAAAATCACAGAGTAAGGGACAATAACATATGTATGTATATGTGTTAACCAGAATATATGTGTTGCGCATGTCCCCAACATATTTTGCGAGAATGTTGCAGTGAATTTAAAGTTTTACGAGTATTTTTACGAGGTGATTCCACGCTTTATAGTCGCTGTTAGAGGTGATATAGGTGTATTGGGTAGACATTAAGGTTTAGTAATGAAAGTGTGTGATGACATGAATTAAGTATGGGGTTATTGAAAAAAGTGTTTGTTTCCGGAACATTCCGGAATTTCCGGACATTTTCAGGTAAAATTGAGTTAGGTTGTATATTCGTAATTTTAACCTTAACTTATATTTAACGAGTATATTACATATTTCCGCTTATGGACATATATGTAATGTAATTATATTGCAAGATTCTGATTTGAGTTTTACCAACAAATCTAAAATTGGTAAGCGATTATACTACATGTTAATTGTATATACGCATCAATACCGTAAACTTTTTGGAGGTTGTCACAAAACTAGACTGACCAGCGTCAAGTTTATGTAGATATAAGGTAAATTTTCGCATTATAAATACGTTCTACGAATTTCCGAATAATTGCTAGTCCGACAGACAACAATAGCAAACTTAAACCCTCATTAATGTTAGCAAGTGTCCATCACCACGTATACTCGTAGTAACCATGACACATCTAGCTTCAATAAATTATAAATATATAATGATAAATATTAAAGCTCCACACTACCTTAGAACATTATATGGTAATGTGTAAAACCTTATTACCATTCAA
>JAMBLF010001750.1:0-42266 GCA_030578115.1 Leucoptera coffeella
TGTATACAGCGATACGGTTCACTACCTATCACGTTGGGTGCTGTCTATCTAGTGATACGCGGGCTTCGAGTGACCCATACCTAACATGCCTTCGAAATTTCGGAGATGGGCACTCAAGCCTCTTGACTAACAATAAAAAGAGAGTGTATATACACAAGTCGTGAAGCGTATGTTAAGTCAAGGATATTGTTTTAAGGAACATCAGATAATACGAAAATGCACTCCTAAAATACTGAATTGTACACCAAAATAATACAGTCCCAAACCTAACCTTTGGTGTGCGTTTAGCTATATTTTGGTGTACTTTTGAGTAATTTTGATGTGCAATTATTTTCCTATAGTTTATACCATTCTTTAATAAAGAATAGGTATGTTTCCTCACGATGTTTTCCCTGACTGCAATAAAATAGTATATTAGAATACTGAGACTACTGTGGACGCGGTCCTCAAATATGTGAACGGTGTGGCGTCTTCGACCAAATACACTGTGGAAAAACGAGACATCAGATCAACCACTCACGCCTCTTTTGTCATAGGCATTCCTGAAAGTCTCTTTCAGCTATTCACTCAGCCATCGGCGTGGCCACCCAATGTGAAGTGCGCGGAGTGGTTTCGTCGACGCCCCCGTGCCGTGGGGCTCGGGGGGGCAGCCGCGGCGTCACCGACCACGCCTACCGCTAAACAACCGTAACGGTCGCAGCACTAGCATCCTATACCAGAACTGTCGCGGACTAAGAACGAAGCTTATCGAATTCCAGACCAGCTTGATGGTGGCGGGAGCCGACTTGTATGCAGTGACCGAGACCGGCTGCAACGACTCCATCTCGGACGGCGAGCTTATTCCGAGTGGTTTCAGCATTCTCCGCTGCGACAGAGCGGACGGAAGGAAGCAAGGTGGCGTCATGATAATAGCTAGCACAGACTTTACCATGACGAAAATTAATTTACATATAGATGTGGATATTTGCCTGTATGAATTACTTTGTGTACGGGTATGTGTTAAGAGTAGACTTATATTTAATATTTGTATTGTGTATATCCCACCTAATGCTTGTACTAATGATTATTTATGTATGTTTAAAATTATTGAAAACTTATCTGTTGTATATGGAAAACTACTTGTGTTGGGTGACTTCAACTTGCATAGTGCCCCAGCAGAGGTAAATGAGTATTTCAATTGCTTCATGGCATACTGTAACTTTGAGCAACTCAACAATGTTGCGAACGTGAACGGCAGGCAGCTTGACTTGGTGCTGTCCACCATGGTCGGGTACGTGTCGGTTGGCGAGTCGGATTTCGCACTGGTGGGCGTTGACGCGCATCACCCGCCGCTTGCGGTGGCCGTGCGCCGACTGAGTGGGGTGGGCGTGTCTGCGCGCGATCCCCACTCTTCGTGGCGGTCGGCGGCGGCGATGGGCATGGGCAGTGATGCGTCGGCCGCTGGCGGTGTTGGATATGTGCCGTACGGCGAGCGTGGATGTGGATGGAATTTCTATAAGTGTGACTTCACTCGCTTGTATCAGAATATTATGAATGCGGAATGGTCGGAGATGTATGGACTGACAGATGTGAATGAGGCACTAGATTGTTTTTATAATACGTTTAATACCATTATTAGTGAATGCACTCCCATTAAAAAGCGTTTTGCTAAGAACTCGGGGTACAATTATCCTGATTGTTTCGATGCTGAAATAATACGCGACATTAGACATAAGGCGATGCTTCATAGAGCATACAAGATTAACAAAACTGAAAGTAATTATGCAAAGTTTTCTAGCTTTCGCGCGAGCCTGAAACTTAAAATGAGTGCGTCCCGCGATAGATACATAGCGGTCCTGCAAAGCAACTTCAGAGATGACCCCGGGTCGTTCTGGCGGTTCGTGAAGGCGGGGCGAGAGAGGGCTGGTCTCGCCGGGAGTATCGTCCGGGATGGGTACCCGTTGTCTGACCAGGAGGCGGCGACGGAGTTCGCGCGCTGCTTCCAGGCGGTGTTCAGGCCCGGGGAGCCGCGGCTGGACGTGACGCGGGCCCAGCGCGTGGCCGGTGCCGAGCGGTGTGGCGGGGGGGCCCGCGTGCACGTGCCTTGCGTGGGCGAGGCTGACGTGGTCGCTGCTTTGCGGCGGCTGCCCGCCCGGCGCTCGTGTGGTCCCGACGGCATACCGGCGTTTGTTGTGAGGGACTGCGGGCGCTCGCTGATGTCGCCGCTCCTGCATATCTTCAACCTGTGCCTGGGGTCCGGCGTATATCCCGAGCTGTGGAAGGTGTCGCGGGTGGTCCCCATCCACAAGGCGGGGGCGGTGGATGACGTGTCCAACTACAGGCCCATAGCTATACTCTCTGCCTTCGCTAAGCTGTTCGAGTCTGTGTTGCGGAGTAGGATGCTCGTCCAGATTTCTCCGCATTTGGCGGAGGCCCAGCACGGTTTTCGTCCTGGGCGGGGGACGCATAGTAATCTTGTATGCTTTATGTCTTACGTGTCGCCTTGTGTCGACGCTGGAGGGCAGGTGGACGCTGCCTATTTCGACTTCCGGAAGGCCTTCGACATGGTGGATAACGACATCTTACTCACTAAGCTGGCGGGAGTCGGTTGCACTCCGCAGCTTCTGTCGTTATTCGCCAACTACTTCAGTCACCGACGTCAATATGTTGATTACAGAGGCTCCTTTTCGGACCTCTATCACACGAGTTCCGGGACCAACCAGGGAAGCACCCTGGGCCCCTTGGCATTTTTGATTATGATCAATGACCTTCCGGAGGTGGTTAGGCATGCGGTCTGTTTGCTCTTCGCGGACGACCTGAAGCTGCTTCTGTCGGTGGATGATGAGGGTGACTGTCACAGGTTGCAGTCGGACATCGACAGGGTGGCGGAGTGGGGCGTCCGCAACCTACTAGACTTTAACGTTGCCAAGTGCGAGGTGGTGAGCTTCGGCCGGGCTCGCTCGCCGCGGCGCTACCCCTACCGCCTGGGGAATGATCTCCTTCGGCGCGTGGACGCGGTGAGCGACCTGGGTGTGCGCGTCACCTCTCAATTGTGCTTTAGGGAACACGTCCGGAAGATTTGCAAGCAAGCCTTTCGGAATTTAGGGTTTATTCTTCGTACTTGTGCAGGCTTTCACAGCATACATGCTGTAAAGGTTCTGTACAACTCATTGGTACGAAGTAGATTAGAGACGAGTGCTATTATTTGGAATCCACATGAAGCTAAATATAGCCTTATGCTGGAACGAGTCCAAAATAAATTTTTAAGGTATATTTATTGGAAGTCGTATGGTACATATCCATTCTATCCGCTGATGTATCCCACGCTGTTCATCTTGGGCATGGTGGGGTACGATAGGCTGGAGGCGCGCAGGTCCTGGGTGCTAGTCAGCTATTTGCTTGCCGTCCTGAGGGGGATAGAGCACAACCCCATGGTGCTCGGGCAGCTTGCGCTGTGCGTGCCCAGTGGCTCCCTCAGGCGCCGTCGCGATAGGCTGCTGCGGGTGCATGCGTGTCGTTCGGAGCTCCTCCGGCGGTCGCCCCTCGTGCGCGGCATCCGGCTGCTCAACGGCATGGCCGACCTGGTTGACCTCTTCGTCTGCGGCAGGACTGAGTTCAGGGGGGTTGCCATGCGTTACATATGCTATGAGCTTTGATTGCCTCTGCTGATGCTTTAAATAATTATTGTTATCTAGGTTTAGTGTTCAATGTTTTTTGTGTAATTTCAGTGTAAATGTTTATTAGTAAATTGTATTGTATTGGCAATGATACCGTATTGGGAAACCTGTGATGGTGTTATTGTGAAATGTAAATAAATAAATAAATAAAATTATCGATGGTCACCCATCTATTATCAAGCCTATCGTTGCTTAACATTATTGATCTAATAAGAATTGTAGGTTTATATTATGATCTATTAAACTAATAGATAATTATTTCATTTCATTTTGAGTATTTATAACTATTTGTATGTAAATGATTAATAAAAGATAGTATTAATGATATTTTTTTGTCTTTTTATTTATTACTACATACATTTACATTCACGTCCTTTAATCCCTTTCGAGGTGGACAGAACCTCGGAGATGTAATATCTCCTAGGTCATTTATCAGCATGAATTTTGGGCTTACGATGTCATAATGGAACATTTTATTATTACAAACTACTAAATATCACAATATGTCCTCGAACCTCAACCATATGTATACATTCATATATTCACTTCTCGACGTGTCTAACGGGATAGGCAGACACTATCGATATTGTAATGTGTACAAACACATAACGACCTTTAAACTTTTCAGGGTAGATAAAGCTTTGAGTTATCGCTCACGTCAATATTAACGTCACGTAAATATATGTATTTGGTCACTCAATGCTCATTTATAATTGTAAATAAAACATACAATAACACTGTATAAATTAAATTTATTATAATAGTAAAATACGTATTTTGAATATATTTCTTAAAACTTTACAACATAATACAAAGAAAAACAAAAGTACAATAGTTCATTTATAAGTAAAAAGAATGCTAACTAGCTGCCGTTCTTCCCGGATGCCTTAGGAGGCGACTAAGGGACTAGGGGTAAATGGAATCTATTGAGCGATGGGCTAGCAACCTGTCACCAATGTTCCATTAACATCACAACCCCAATTAGTTAAAAAGTGACAGAGTTTAAACAGGATAAGTCCACTACTGCTTTTTCCAAAATAACACTTCAATATCAGAACAGTAATAGTGTGAAGTTGGTAGTGGATTAGAAGAAGTGACAAATTTCGCCATTTTTAAGCGAAATTTGACACTTGCCGTTTTTAATGGTGAAATTTGACATTTGGTCAGTTATCAGTCCTCAATCAGGTTGCAAGCCGTGTCGCCATTTACAAGCACTAACTATTACTTGTTCGGGGAACAAGTAGGTATCCATTGTCATTGTCTAACTATCCGTGTTTTCGCATACTACCTTCGTCTTTAGCAAAACCGCGCAATATCAAATCATCCTACAACATACATACATTCATAATGCAATGTAAGGAATGGAATTCCCTGCCTGCCTCTGTATTTCCGGAGGTATTTAATCCACAGATGTTCAAAACTAGGGTGCATAGGCATTTTCTGGGCAAGCTCGCTACATCTTAGACTCTGTCTGTCGCCTCCTTCGAGGTGCAAACAGGGTCAAGAGTGAACCCATGATTAATAACTAGCGGGACTTATCGCGTATGTTTACCATGGCTGCTGCAACGTAGCCGAAACGTCGGGTTAATAAAGGTAACTTTATTATATAAAAACATACGCGATAAGTCCCGCTAGTTATTAATCATGAGTATAAATCGCGAATCTCTTAAAACTATAAGAGTGAACCCATTTCAGTTAAAAAAAAAACCCTTTACAATTTCGCCACACCCTTTCCAACTCTCTCTAATATATACCTAGCACTCCTTAAACCCGTTTCCATAGCGCCATGTACCGTTGAATAATGAAACTCATTCGTCGCCTCTCCCGCGATGAGCAGCGCTGGTACTCCGTCGGTCCGCGACAGTGGCAAGCCGAGATCCTGTCTGCTCGTTGCGTAGTACGGGGATTGAAGGTTGTCGTAGGAATAGCTGCCTTTCGTTAGCGGGTTTGTTGCCCATGTTGATCTGTGTAAAAGAATGATATATATACGTAACTAATAATAATAATAGTATAAAACAAAGTCGCTTTCTTTGTCCCCATGTCCCTTTGTATGCTTAAATCTTTGAAACTACACAACAGATTTTGATGCGGTTTTTTTTAATAGATAGAGTGATTCAAGAGAAAGGTTTATATGTATAATAACATCCATTAAATAGTGGAGTAGGCTATATATTTTATACCCATGCGAAGCCGGAGCGGGTCAATGGTATACATATACGTAAATGTCTATAGTTTGTTCTCTAACTTACTGTCTTCTACAGGTCTATTTAACCACCTGAAAGCTAATTGTCCCGTGTTATTTGGGAAGTAAAAAGAATAGCTAGCTGCTGTTCTTTCCGGCATGACGTAGGAGGCGACTAAAAGACTAGTGGCGTATGAAATCTATTGGGCTAACAACCTGTCACCAATGTTGCAAGTGACATCATAACCCCAATATTCGTGCTAATAAGTGACCAAGCAGATGTCTTCAAGGTAATGTCCACCCCGAAAGGAGTTAGAATAATGGAAGTTCAATATTACTTCAGTAGCAATGTGAAGTTGCTAGTTAATTGGTAAAAATGTAAAATTTCACCATTAATGAAACTAAAAGTGTCAAAATTCGCCTTAAAAATTACATGTTACTTTAGCTAATCCACAAATAACTTCACACTGTTACGAAAGTGCTAATGAACTGATATTTTGTAAAAAGCATTAGTGGTCTTGGGCCCCAGATAGTAAGTACTCAATGTGGTAAGCTATATCGCCATTTACAAGCACTAACATACATACATACATCCACATCACGCCTGATTCCCTGTAGAGGGGTAGGCAGAGATCACGGGCCCCCATTTGCCCCGATCCTAACACTTTCGATTCATTGACACTCATGCATCTTCTCATACACTCCCGGCGGTTATAGGTACACCTAACGTCACCATTTCTCAATATAGCGTCTATCTGACTGTTATATGTCTTATTAGGCCGGCACCTACGTAACCGCCCTTCCACTTCACTCATATATATTCCTTTTGTCAATCTGCTATCATTCATCCGCATAACATGTCCAAACCATCGAAGCATGCTCTTTTCAATCTTAGTCACTACATCTTCTTTCAAACTGCAACCTTCCCTTATCACACTATTTTTAATTCTATCTTTTCTAACTAGAGTACTTACCTAATAATTCCCGTTGGTTCCGGTATATCGTGCAGTTTCCCCATGAATTTTCTCAGTAGCTCTGTCGTTTTCCTTTTCACTACTTCAAGAGGTAAGGTTTCCACCTGTTAATAGTCAGAAACATGATTAATAACAAAACGGGACTTATCGCGTATGTTTTTAAATAATAAAGTTACCTTTATTAACCCGACGTTTCGGCTACGTTGCAGCAGCCATGGTCACGGGCAGACTGATAATCATGACTTATTAATCATGAGTATAAATCGCGAATCTCTTAAAACTATGGTCAGAAACATTACATACAATTTCGGAATAGGCAATAGTCAGCGCCAGAGGTAATAGTCACACGGCGATATGGAATACCACGCTAACGTTTACCACCTGAACGATAAATGTGAGTGTGAGGAAGTGTTAAGAATAGATTACGTGGAGGTACATTTACGTCCTTTATTCCCTTTCGGGGTGCACAGAACCTCTGAGATATAAATGAAAATCTTTTTGAAAATGAAATGAAATGAAAATCTTTTTATTCAATATAAGGATCATAAAATCACTTATTGAAAGTCAAAAAAAAAAAAAAAAAACATTTTTTATAAAAAAAACATGTCATTAATATACACTAGTTATTAAAATAAATCAAATTAATTCAATAAAACTAATGGCACTTCGTAAAGAAAAATCTCTGCAGAGAAGAAGTGCCAAGAAACTCTGCAGACAATGTGAACATTAAACTTAATAATAATTCATTAGAACATGATCAAAGCTTCACATTCAACAAATAGTGTTTAACAACAAACTTAAGGGAGTCCCCAATAAGAACTGGAACGGGAAGCCATGACCACGCAAAAATGAAACGTCACATAACATCATTTATAAAGTCTTTCACTTTGTAGTAGCCCTTCTCGATCAACGTCGCCTTAGTGCAAACTTTAAATTTATCTAGAGGTAAGGACTTTATAGACTCTGGCAGTTTGTTATACATTTTTATGCCCAGGCCCATAAACGAATCGTTTATTCTTTTTAGTCTAGAGCCACTATAATACAATTTATTTTTATTACGTGTGTTACAATTATGCATTTCTCTTACAAGCTTGTAATCATTTATATTTTTTTTAACATAGACCAAGTTATCATATATATATTGAGAAGCCACAGTCAGTATATTTATTGTCTTAAACACATCTCTTAAAGACTCACGAGGGCCCATACGGTAGATCGAGCGAATGGCCCTCTTCTGCAGTACAAATACTGAATTAATATCGGCAGAATTGCCCCACAAAAGAAGCCCGTATGACATGACGCTATGAAAGTAACTAAAATACACAAGTCTCGCTGTGTCCACGTCAGTCAGGTGTCTAATTTTTTTTACCGCGTAGGCAGCAGAACTTAGCCTCTTCGCTAGACCACCAATGTGCCCCCCGAACTGTAATTTTGAGTCTATTGTGATACCCAGGAAGGCTGTGGACTCAACAATATCCAATGCCACACTATTGATTACAATGTTAGCACTAGAATTTCCAACATTGGGCAATGTAAATCTCACACATTTCGTTTTATTAGAATTAAAAGCAAGATTATTTACTCTAAACCAGTGCTCCACGTCCGAAATAACCTCATTTATTGATGCCGATTCGTCCTTTCCCCGATTAACCTTAAATAGTATAGAGGTGTCGTCCGCAAACAACACCATGTGGCAACGGCCCTGAGTCAAATATGGCAAATCATTAATATATACCAAGAAAAGGAAGGGGTCCAAGAATCGAACCCTGCGGGACACCCATAACAGCCGAGCTGCCACTAGATCTTGCTCCGCCAATTTCTACTGTTTGGACCCTTCCCTTCAGGTAGCAAACAAGCAGATCAAGTGCCCTATCACCCAAACCGTAATGCTTCAGCTTCATGATCAGAGTTTCGTGGTGGACGCAGTCGAATGCCTTAGAGAGATCGCAAAAGATACCCAGAGCATCCTTTGCTTCCTCCCAGGCCCCAAATATAAATTTCATAAGATCAACTCCAGCATCGGTTGTTGATCGACCCTTTAAAAATCCAAACTGTTGTTTATTGAAGATATTATATTGACTAAAATGTGCTAGTAGTTGATTTAGAATAAGTTTTTCAAATATTTTGCTAATTGCTGGTAGTACCGAGATTGGACGATAATTAGCTGGGTCAGTGTTACTACCAGATTTAAATAATGGGATAATTTTGCTGCATTTCATCTGATCAGGAAACTCACCACATTCTATACAATGATTAAAAATAATGGTCAGGTCAGGTGCAATCAGATCCATAATGACAGAATACACCTTAACCGAATGACCCCACAGATCACAAGTTTTTTTTTTCTGTAGCAATTTAAAACTCCTGACAATATCAACCGGGCTGATTTGTCTAAAACTAAAACATCTATTATAATGAGGTACATTATTTTCTATTATATTTCTAGCAGTCTCTGAGCAAGAATTTAGTGGCGAAGTTATTAATATAGGAATTTTGGAGAAATATTCCTGAAATACATTTGATATCTGTAGTTGGTCTGTAATTACACTGTTATTAACAATTAGTTTAGGTTCTTTTATATGAGAGACATTTTTATTAGTTTCAAATTTAATTATGTTCCAAGTTTCCTTGACAACATTTGTGGCATTTTTTATTTTTTTCTGTAAGTATAATTTTTTGGCCTGGGCACAAACCCTTTTAAAAATCTTAGAATACTTTTTTACATAGTTTATAAAATCTAAGCTATAATTCACAGATTTTTCCTTATATAGCTCGTATAACCTTTGTCTACTAATACGGATACCTCTAGTTGCCCAGTCACAGAATGCTCCCTTGCCTGCTATTTTAAAAAAATAAGAACAGAGCTCACTGTTTAGCATGAATATTGGGGTTGTGATGTCATATGGAACATTGGTGAGAATTAGCTAGCCCATCGCCCAACAGATTCCATTAATCTCAAGTCCCTTAGTCGCCTCCTACGACATGCCGGGAAGAACAGCACCGAATGAATTTTTTTTATGTTTGTTTATTTAGGTAATGTTTCGTTAACCGGGGCCCTTAGTACACTAATACGTTTAAGCACAAACGCAATTCAATATAAGATCAGTAATAGTGTGAAGTTGATAGTGGATGCACAAGTGTCAAATTACACCATTGAAATCCACATGTGTCAAATAACGCTTCAAAAATGGCGAAATTTGTCACTTTTGCTAATCCACTACCAACTTCACACTATTACTGATCTATTATTGAACTGATATTTTGCAAAAGCATTAGTGGATTAAGGGCCCGGGAATCGAACCCGGAACTCACCATTTTAGCCACTTGACCACTGGTCCACAGTGTCAAAGCATTATCACATCCCATGGGTCGAGAGGCGCCGAAGATCCTGGTAGTCCAATAATCTTCTTTTGGGACCTAAAAAGTATATTATTATGGTCAGTTAACAAGTTAAGATCTACATGTGCATATCAAATTGCGCCTAAAAAAACGGCCCTGACCCTCACAAATTGGTGTATCTGGGGTATAGAAATGTGCTATAGAACAGAGGCCGAAGTCTACTAATGCGTTTTAGCACAATCGTAATTCAATATCACTTCAGTAATAGTTTGAAATTGGTAGTGGATTAGCAAGTGTCAAATATCGGCTTCATAATGGCATAATGGCCTACGTCCAGCAGTGGACTGACATAGGCTGATTGACTTAAATATGATCATACCTGTTCCCTGTCTTCCTGTCGCCATATAAAAGCGAAGAACATGAAATCTTTAGGCCACCAATCTCTATCGAAGGACAAGACTATTTTGTCCATCACTCCCATAGACATTCGCTCTATGGCCATCCGTTTGTCTTTGGGCAAGGGTGGAGTGAAGAGCGTTGCGTGTCTGTGAACATACATACATATATAAAAAAATATAAACAAACAAACGCGTTCACGACCATTAGCCCTTGCGGGGTAGTAAGAGGTTCAGGTGTCCATCTCCGCAATTGCGAAGGTAGTAATTATATGGCCACCTCGAACCCACGTGTTGATCAGATAGTCAGTACTCAATGTGACAGATGGTAAGCCGTGTCGACATTTACAAGCACTAATTATTACCTGTTCGGGGAACAAGTAGGTTTCCTCACGATGTTTTCCCTCACCGCAGTATTCGATACATTTCGTAATTGTGTTTTTTATTACGAGAATGAATGTATTAGAAATTCATTAAACTTCATTTCTATCGGTACAAGCTAAAGCGGGATTTGAACCCTGTACCCACTGATACAGAGTCAAGCCTCAAACAACTGAGCTATGTCGAATTAATTTATAAATATATATCGACACCGAAAGGCGTAAACGCCATTTTTGGCGAAAATGAAATAAATATACAGTTCGATTTCGACAAGAAAGCGTAAAAAATATTGGCAATTTCGGCTTTTCACCACAACTTTTTCAACTTTAAACCTCACTCCTGAAAAGTTTGCTAAACGGCGTTTAGGACAATAATGGGCCGTAAGGTGTCGATATGAACATAAACATCTCGGCTGTCCCAAAACAAAACCTAGTAAGAGCCATTTTGTTTTCAAATCCGTTTTTTTTTTCGATCTTTCTTAATTTGTTATAAAACTGCGTCTAATTCAATAAGACTAGCTGCTCTAGCCAGAACTAAAGGTTATGCTTATTGCTTTTATAACTTTATACTTTTGACTTTTGGACAGGCACATAATTGAGTTGTTTTGCTTCTTCTGTGTAATTTTCTAAATGGCTCTTACTAGGTTTTGGTTTGGGATAGCCGATCTCCTAGGTCGCATATTAGCATGAATATTGGGGTTGTGATGTCATATGGAACATTGGTGACAGTTTACTAGCCGATCGCCCAATAGATTCCTCCTCCTACGACATGCCGGGAAGAATGGCAGCTAGTTAGCATTCTCGTTCACAACATGTACCCGAAAAATCAAAAGTCAGTACTCAATGTGACAGGTGGTAAGCCATGTCGCCATTTACAAGGACTGACTATTACCTGTTACATGTATATAGTACATACTTGTTATGTGTATGTTACAGGTACATGTATACGTACCTATCCTTCAATACTCCCAAAGACACAGTAACAACAACAGTAGTAGCCGTGTAAATATCACCGTTGGCACACTGGATTCGAACCCGAGACCTCGGTGTAGTGTCCCAGTGTATTTTCACCACTTCACTATTCAGCTTAATTTCACTTTGCTTCAAACCTTTACCTTTGTTGTGGGTGTTCTGAAATGGTAAGTTTTATTTAACATACATACACATCACGTGGTTCCCTGTAGAGGGATAGGCAGAGATCACGGATCTCTATCTGTTCCGATTCGAAAAACTTTCGCTTCATTGAAACTCATACACCTGCAACACTCGGCGGTTATAGGTACTTCTAACGTCACCCTTTTTCAATATGGCGTCTATTTGACTATTTTAAATTATATACATGATAATCATTATATCACAGATATAAAAATACTATACTAGTACATTACATACATTCTTATCTAGGTGGGTGTACATAGTGAAGAGCAGAAGAGCATGTATGAGAAGGTTAATGGGTGTGAGTGAAGCAAGGGATTTGTCACCCGTTCCAGGTGGCGATAGATAGTCACCTGGAACGATCCTGACAAATATCTCTTGCTTCACTATATCACAACATACTATCTTTCCCAATTATCAGACCTCATTTGATACCATTCATTCATTCGCATATGTCCTTCTTTATAATTCATTCATTCAAATATGTCGTTCACTATCATTCATTTGAATCTGTCATTCAGTAGAATTCATTCGTATGTCCTAACTGAATCATGCCCTATGCAATTCTAGTAATTACATCTACTAGTTGGGGATGTGATATAAAACATTTAAAAACATATATACAAGTATACATACAAATCAGGCAGAGATCACGGATCCTCATCTGCCCCGATCCTAACAAACCACTTTCGCTTCATTGACACTCATACACCTCAAACACACTCAGCGGTTATATGTACATACTTCTAACATCACCCTTTTTCTATTTCGTCTTTTTGACTATTTAAAATTATATTCATACATATAATATGATAATCATTATTTCACAGATATAAGAACACTATAGTAGTACATTATATGTGTACATTCTTCTCAAGGCGAGTGTACGTAGTGAAGAACAAAAGACCATATATAATATGAATTCATTCATTCGCATTAGCCTTAACTGAATCATGACCTATTCAATCCTAGTCCCTATATCTACTTCCAAACTGTACGTATATTATGTGTGTGTGGGTATATACCAGTACATACTCACCAGGACAGCCTCAAAGAGGCTTTTATACCCCGCCTTGCCCCAAGACATGTGCTGATGGCCTTCCAACTAGTGTACTTCCATCATTCAATTATCCGCTCTATCATTCATTCGATCCACCATTCATTCATTCGCACAAGTCGTTCAATATCATTCATTCGCATTAGTCTTAACTGAATCATGCCCTTTTCAATCCTAGTCACTACATCTTCTACCAAAGTTCAAGTATGTATGTGGGTATATACCAGTACATACTAACCAGGACAGCCTCAAAGAGGCTTTTATACCCCGCCTTGCCCCAAGACATGTGCTGGTGTACTTCCATCATTCAATTATCCGTTCTATCATTCATTCGATCCACCATTCATTCATTCATTTGTACATGTCGTTCAATATCATTCATTCGCATTAGACTTAACTGAATCATGTCCTATTCAATCCTGATCATTACATTTACTACCAAAGTGCAATGTATGCATGTGGGTATATACCAGTACATACTCACCAGGACAGCCTCAAAGAGGCTTTTATACCCCGCTTTGCCCCAAGACATGTGCTGATGGCCTTCCAATTCAGTGTATTTAGAGCTCGTTGTGACGTCATCCCAACTATCTGAGGCTTCATAGTTATTCACTAGCAAATTCATGAAGAGTTCAAAGTTTTCCATAAAATCACTGTCTTGTAGTAAACGGGGCTTCGTTTTCTGTATATAGTGGCGACATCTGGAAGCCAATGTATTTATACAACACGTTAACCTATGCTAATAATAAATCAATCATTAGTATTTTATTATTATTATTAATTTCTGTCTAATCCTCTACAGGGAATCAGGCGTGATGTGTATGTATACGTATATGTATAGGCATTATTTTATAGAAAAACGCGTTCACGATTATTAATCCTTGCGGGGCAAACGGAGGTTCAGGTGTCCATCTCCGCAATTGCGAAGGTAGTAATTCTATGGCCACCTTGAACCCACGTGTTGACTAAGTCAGTACTCAATGAGGTAAGCCATGTCGCCATTTACAAGCTCTGACTTTACCGGTTCGGGGAACAGGTAGGTTTCCTAACGATGTTTTCCCTCACCGTAGTATTTTCTCTAAGTCGTAAACATTGTCTATCAATGTTGCAAGCTGAAGTGGCAGTGGGCCGGCCACGTCTGTTGCAGAACGAACGACCGTTGACAACAAAACGGTTCTCGAATGGAGACCGCGTCTCGGTAAACGTAGTATAGAACGCCCCCCTGCTAGATGGACTGATGACCTGAAGGTCGCTAGTAGTGGCTGGCTGAGGGCCACGAGTGATCGTGTTTTGTACCCTTGGGGAGGCTTACGTCCAGCAGTGGACTGACATAGGCTGATTGATTGTAATTTTAAGGTTGAATATACTTACTCCTTCATAACAAATTGCCCCAGCGGTTGAGGCACGGCCGGCGGATGTTCCATCTTGAACAAGCCATGTTCTAGCAATTCGTTAAGGAAGGCATTATCGCCAACTTCACTATTGCTCCTGTAGACACCGAATGTCAGGTGTTGCGGTTGGATGTCCAAGCCTGTTTTGGAGGCTATGTCGTATACTATGCTGGATTCTGTGCCGTGTATCCTGGTTAAGAAATTATAAGTATTAAGCTAGTTTTATTTACTATGTGAGACCGGGTCGTATCACGATAAATTAATAAAGATGTAAATACATTTATTTCACCCGACGTTTCGACCCATAGGATTATATTCGCGTGGCGTAACTGCAGATGTGTCTTCGGATAGTGTGAGTGTAGTGTGTCGTGCTATGAATTATTTTATTCATCTATTTGTGAGGGTAGACAGACATTAGCTGAGACGCCAATCTTCCCGCAACCACGTCGGGTGATATATTTATATTTATATCTTTTAAAAATAACTATTAAGTTAGATGTCTTATCATTCATTAATTAATTCGACGTAGCTCAGTTGTTTGGGGCTTGGCTCTGTATCATTGGGTACAAGGTTCAAATCCCGCTTGAGCATGTACCAATGGAAATTAAGTTTCTCTCTTCTTCTCGCTTTCTCGCCTCTCCTTATCAGGATCGGAGTACCTATTTGGAATCTGTTGGGCGATACGATAGCAACCTGTGACCAATGGTAAGGTGTTAAGGTTGGATGTCCAAGCCTGTTTTAGTGGCCATGTCGTACACTATGCTGTTTTCTGTGCCGTGAATCCTGGTTAAGAAATTATTGGTATTAAGCTAGTTTTATTTACTATGTGAGACCGGGTCGTATCACGATAAATTAATAAAGATGTAAATACATTTATTTCACCCGACGTTTCGACACATAGGATTAGACAGGATAGGCAGAGATTGATAACCACCTGGAACGGGTAACAAAATCTCTTTGGCTCCACTCACATCCATTAACTTTCTCTGAAAAGTGGAGATGGACACCTAAACTTCTGACTACTCCGCAAGGGTTAATGGTCATGAACGCGTTTGTCTTTGAAAGAATAGTTTAGAAGTGTCTATAACACTTACCATTCTGCGCCTAATTCAATGACTCCGCCAGCGAAAGGTACTGTGTTTACTCTGCCACCTGAAAGCATATTTTATATTAGAACTAGTGACCCGCTCCGGCTTTGCACGGGTATAAAATATATAGCCTACTCCACTATTTAATGGATGCTATTATACATATAAACCTTCCCCTTGAATCAATCTATCTATTAAAAAAAACCGCATCAAAATCCGTTGCGGAGTTTCAAAGATTTAAGCATACAAAGTGACAGAGAAAGCGACTTTGTTTTATACTATGTAGTGATGTGAAATGCTAATACTGTGATAGTATAGAATAGTGTGTACTAGTTAGTATAGTATTCTTATATCTGCTACTATGTTAAGATAAAACAAAACAAACACATTCACAACCATTAACTTGTGGGGTAGTCAGATGTTCTGGTATCCATCTCCGCAATCACAGAGGTAGTAATTCTATGGCTACCTCGAACCCGCATGTTGAATAGATAGTCAGTACTCAATGTGACAAGTGGCAAGCCACGTCACCATTTACAAGCACTACAACAGGTAGGTTTCCTCACAATGTTTTTCCTCACTTTACTATTCAATGTATGTCGTAAATGTATTTTAATTACTATGCTAAGGCTTGTCATAATCTAGCCTTATATGAGATGGAATATCAGTGACTGGTTGCTAGTTCATCACCCAATAGACTTAAATAATACTTAGTGTATGTCTATGACATGCTGTGAATAAATTCACCTAGTTAGAATTCTGTTTATGTTTGATTTTTAGTTATAATTATCAAATATTAATTCTCAAGTTAGTAATACATATATTATAGGTAGCTGTACACATTATATTTCAAAATAATGTACACCATAGATTCCTCATCAACATGATTAATTCCATATTCCCTCAAAGAGTCAGTCATTCACATCCTTTACTCCCTTTCAGGGTGGACAGTACTTCTAAGACATAATATCTCCTAGGTCACTGTTTAGCATGAAAGAGGTTGGATGTTATAACATAACATTGGTGACAGGTTGCTAGCCCATTGCTCCATAAATTCCATCCCTAGTCCCTTACTCGCCTCCTATGGCATGCTGGGAAGAATGACAGCTAATTAGCCTCCTTTTTACACCCCAGTTTACACACAAAGGGTACACAGAACCATAACAACACAAAACCCTTACCTATTCTATCACTGGCTTCTAAACCCAAAACTCTGATGCCATGATCATCCAATTCCCTCAATGCTATCGCTCCTGATGCACCCAGACCAATGATTATCACATCATAATGAATGGCTGACTGAGTTGAGGCTGTAGACATTCTCCTGTAATATAGAATTAATTATAAAACTTTTTTCTATAATAATGAAATGTTAATGTCTTTTTTTTGCTTTATTACTTATAATTGGAGATTAGTTTCGACAATAAAAGATTTCAGGGTATTTAATTGATTGTAGTTTAATGCTGTATGCAATATATTTTTTTTACTTTATGTTAATATGGGTAACAAATTGTCAACTTAGTAGAATTTTTGCGATTTGAGGTTATGTAGTTATGTTTTTACTATGTTTCAATCTCAAAAAAACAAGATGAAAGGTAATATTATATCAGTATTATGTTTTATTCCAACATTAGTCAGCGTTAGAAAATATTATACACTTGTAGTATGTAATAGCAAGTGTAATAAAATCAAATAAAACTTACAAGTACAATTTTTATTTTACAAATTGGTTTTTAACGAGCGTAACAATATTATATAACGTGAACACTGATATGAACTTGTATTAATACTGTAACAATAGCGGATTAAGACTGTTTATCTCACAACAATGTGATGAAATAACAAACTCGTAAGTAATTTTCTGAGAAACGTGAAATTTCCGCGAAATAGATAAACAAAGTACACAGAGCAAATTCATATCACAGACTTATCTTATAATTAATATTGGTTACTATTGTTGGTTCTAACATAATATCAGCGTTGGGTTTCCCAACAAACGCCACGTACCAGTTGAGTTAGAAACTTTGCTGCGATAATAACATGCACAAGCTATACCCCCTAGTTGGTTGGTTAGATGGTAAACTTTTTGTTTTGTGTAAGTATGTTTTTATGACGGAAATTAACACTTTATTGTTATTATGTGACTTGTATTGACTGGCACATATTAATAAAAATTCATTTGATTTCCTGATTTTTCTTAGTCACTGCTTACGACAAATAAAGCTAAGATGCACTAGCTAATCTAATTGTTTGCATTCTGTGCTTTTAATGTATGGTGGCTACTTGCAGAAAGGGTCCCTATGATAAGATTTGTAAAGCAATTTTGATTTGTCGTTTATGGTTCGTCAACAAAGTCAGCAGCTTATTTATTTATTTTATTTAATAAAAGCATTTATTTACAGCAACAAAAACATACACAATACAAATATTTTACAAATCAAACTTACAAACTAGGAGGTATAGCTTGTGCATGTTATTGTCGCAGCAAAAGGGTTCTAACTCAGCTTGGTATGTTACGTTTGGTGGCAAACGCAACGCTGATATTATGTTAGAACCAACAAGAGGGCAAAATTAACAATAAGAGCTTAATAAACATACATATTAATAAGTGTAAACTAGAAATAAATTATTGTGTTACATATTGTAATACCATATTGAAATTATACATACAGTATATAAATGTTTTTTAATGCTTATATTATGTGTACGATACATGTATTTACAAATACATAAAATACAAAGATATATAACGTAAAATATGAGAAAAATTAATGTGTCACAATTATATGTTATTGTCCAGTCAACACAGTGTAGCGGCCGGAACGGGGGGCAACGTTGGAAGCACACGCCTCTTTTTGCTGGCTGAGGAAATGTTCCTTGAGTAACCGTTTTAGTTTTGGCTTAGACGTTACCTGCCTCATCGGTGGGAGGATGTTATTCCAGCACTTAGAGGCGGCGTACTTGAAAGCACCCCTGAAGGCAGTGGTGCGGTGTCGGATTTGATTATTTATTTTTTATATTAAATAGAAAATACAATTATTTATTTTCTGCTGCCTAAATTTCTGCAAATTCGACGTAACTCAGTTGATTGGGGCTTAGCTCTGTATCAGTGGGTACAGGGTTCAAATCCCGCTTGAGCTTCTGTGTACATTTTTTTAATGAAAACACATTTACGAAATGCATCGAATGCTACGGTGAGGGAAAACATCGTGAGGAAACGTACCTGTTCGCCGAACAAGCATTAGTTAATGCTTGTAAATGGCGACACGGCTTGCCACCTGTCACATTAAGTACTGACTATCTGGTTAACACGTGGGTACGAGATGTCCATAGAATTACTATCTTCACAATTGCGGAGATGGAAACCTGAACCTCTATCTCCGCATGGGTTAATGGTCATGAACGCGCTTGTCTTCGTTTTGTTTATTTTCTGCAGAATGTTTAGTCAATGGTGATACCGAACTGGCTAAATATGTTCGCTTTGGGATAACATTTGAGTCCTCCACTGGTACGAACGTAAGAACAAAGAAGAACTAATTGGAGCTTTGACTCGTTTTGCTTCGGTTGTAGCGGCGGTGTTACCATGGCGACGAAATAACAAGAAGTGCAAACGCCATGGCATCAGTGTTTGTACTTGCGCCAACATAACCTTGATGTAGCAACAGTTTGACCGTTCCAACAACCAAGAATCAGAACTCAGTTATACATATAATTACATCCTTCAATTTGTTTTGGGGTGGACAGAACCTCGGAGATATATTATTAGTGTAAACAGCGCAACGGTAGCGATGACATAATGGTAGATTTGTGACAAAATACTAGTCTATCTCCCAATAGATTTTACTTAATCCTAGTCCTTAAGTCACCTACTACGACATGCCAAGAACAGCTTTTGAGCAATCTTTTTACCTCCCAGCTAACCCGAGACTCAGTTGTAAAGTGGGTTAATTTCTGTAATTGTATCAAATGACTATCAACCATCACTACCTTGCACTTTTATCTTTTTCATACTTAAAAGTGACATCTCATGATTACCGTAAGCATATAACCACGCGAAACGTGCCAAACCCGATTTCAGATCAAACTAGTTTGGCCTAGGCTAAACAACGCCTTTACGTCCGCAAGAGGATACAGAGATTATCGATCGCCACCCGAAACAGATGACTAATCTTTCGTTTCACTCACTCATTAACCTTCTTATACATGCTCTTCTGTTCTCTTATAATATTTGCTTCTGTACTTCTAGTCAGAAAGACGCCATATTAAATAAGGGTGACGTTAGAAGTAGGTACTTATAACCCTCGAGCGTGTATGAGTGTCAATGACGCTGAAGTGTATGTCAGGATCAGGACAGATGTGGATCAAAGATCTCTGCCTACAGGGAATAAGGCATGATATGTATGTTATGAATGTAAATTCAAAATTAAAACACCAAAATCAGTCATATAAACATGTATTCGTCTACTTCTTAGGCGCAGGGGCAGGCTTGGCTGCTGGTTTCGCGGCTGGCTTGGCTGCGGGGGCCTTTGCAACCTTTGGCTTCTTCGGCTTCTTGGCCAGAGCAGCCTTGACACCCTTCGCTCGCTTCTCCCTTGCCTTCAGGTATTTGACTGCGGGGTCATTAGCTGGGAGCTTGATCTGCGAAAGAAATAATGTTAATATTGGTCGCTTATGTGTTGGGTTGGAATGGGAGGGAGTTTAGAATCAGTTATTGTCAACGTGATTAGGTAATCATGGTTTGTCATAACCCAATGCTCTGATAGAGTAGTATCATCATTTGGAAGGCTACATTAAAATGTCTATTAAAAAATTTTAATACTAAAATCATGTATGAATGTCTTCACTCTTGAAATATCTCAACAGATTACTACCAATGTGCATACAATCTTTTACTACATAATAGAATGCAAACATTAGTATTATTATTTTTGTTTCACACACACAACACAGATCACACTTCGAACACCTAGATTTAATAATACACAAGACACAACTATAATTTTCCACCAAAATTATGCACACGTACTCATAGATATATCACTATAAACATATGCATACACATTACCCTTCAAACATTTACCTATTAAGATCATCAACATACCTAACACTCTCACATAACATACATTTTCCCACACTACTTCTACCATCACAACGTAACAATGAAACTCACTCCTCGCTTCTCAGCCAGGGCCACTGCGCGCAGATGGTTCCTCCTCTCCTGGTCCAACACCGCTTTCCTTTTCAGCACCGCTGCGTACGGGTTGAGTCTCAACATGGCCTTGCCATTGACCAATGGGTTCAACTTCTTCACGGAACGCACCACTCGCTTGCTGTAAGGAAAGTGTTGGTATAAATGGGGTTTATTTTGAGGTGGTATATGGGAAAGGAGGTTTAGTTCAGGTATAGTCAACGTGATTAGAGTAATCACAGAGTTCATAACCCAATGCTCTGAGAACGTTATCATCATTAATTATTATGCATTCTATTGAAAGCAAACTTGAAAACTATTTTTTTTTTTTTACTTTTATGAAATCTTTGCTTCTAGCAGACTTAATTAAAAAAGAGAAACAACTAAGTTATATTGTATGAAAGCAATTATTTGCATTACAATTCATATGCACCACTTACCTAACTGAAGACATTAGATTTAGATATCCAAATACATTGGACTTGACTTAAAGTGGTCATCATAATGATTAAGTTTAGAAAAAAATTGCAATACAAAGGAAATACCTATAACCACTCAATATATATTGGAAGATGGGCGTTTATATGACATCTTACAACGGCGTAAACGAGCATAAAATAGCCAATGCATTCTTCTCTCCTACTCTTTTATATGAAGATGAACGTTGTGTGTACATAATAAAGACTATACGTACTTGGGTGATCGCAGCACCTTGCGGATCTCGTCCGACTTGAGCAGCCTGCTCAGGTCAGTGTTGGCCATCTTG
The DNA here is from genome assembly GCA_030578115.1 of Leucoptera coffeella. NCBI lineage: Eukaryota > Metazoa > Arthropoda > Insecta > Lepidoptera > Lyonetiidae > Leucoptera > Leucoptera coffeella. Next base: position 21,572 of record JAMBLF010001750.1, read on the forward strand.
GGCTGGGGCAGGTTGAAGTTCTTCTTCAGCTTGGAGGGGGTCTTCCATGAGCCAAACAGCGCGTCTGCAGGGAAAATTTATGTGTTAGAACACTTGTGGGTAAACAACAAGCTTCATATAAACCAGTAAGGGTGACTGTCAATAAATAAAAGACGTTTTACACTAATACATAAAGTGAAGCCAATAGTATATTCGTATTAAGAAAATAGTGACGTCGTCTTGTACCCACAATTTGACCAATGAGACGTGACAACGGTTGTCTGCAATTGGTCAATGTGACTTATTTTGTCATTAACTAACATCTCATTGGTCAGTTTAACCTCTGTATATCATGACGTCACTATTTACTTAACGCGAATAGACTATAGCTTTTGAGCTACCACAATATGCTTTCTTTCAATCATGATACAAAGGTGCCTTTTTGATACAAGAGAACACAAAAATGTGCACCCTTACACATTAAATGCAATTTGGATGTACAGAGTTGGTTAAAAGTCATTGTAAAGTTGGAGTCCAAAGATACTATAGTATATTCGCATTAAAAAAATAGTGACGTCATTATGTCCCCACGATTTGACCAATGAGACCTGACAACGGTTATCCGCCATTGGTCGAAGAGACTTGTTTTCTCATTATCTAACGTCTTATTGGTCAGTTTACTTTTGTATATCATGACGTCACTATTTACTTAACTCGAATAGACCATACTAAGTTTAAACAGTAAGATTGAATGTCTTCCGCATGTCGACACACTGGCTTACGTGTAGCAACGCCAATGTTTCCTTTGGGAATGTTTCAATCTGTCCCCACTCTAGTAGCTGTTATTGCTACATGAGCAAACCAGTAAGGCTGGTGGGGCTAACATATTATGGAAGTATTGTAATCAAAACTGTAATGGCATAATTGCAATGTAATTTTAATTTTAACTATTTTAATTTTGACATTTTTATAATTAATTTGTACGCTGAAGCATGACGGCAGACCATGTTGAGACCCTCTAACTTAGATTAAGATCTTTTGTACACATGTTTCACAAATAAATAGATTTTGAATTTTGATTTTTTTTTGACCTATGTTAATTTTTTTTATCCCTTTCTGGGTGAACACCCTTTGACTAATTTAATCTATTATCTGTTCAAATACATCTTTATTTGGGTTGTGGCATCAATTTAACTTTAACACTAGATGCAGTCAACGCTAAAAGTGCAGTCCCAGTAACTTGTATAAGGTTTACGTTTATGAGAACAAAAGACAACGTTTTTCATTTCGAAGCTTGCGAACATATAGTAGCCATGACAATGCATAGTGGCGCCTGTTTTAAAATGTAAAATATTGTCTTTTGTTCTTATTAACTCAAACCTTTTAAAAAGTTACTGGGACTGCACTTTTAGCACTGACTGTACACTTAGTTATCTAATAACATAACATTACCATTATATTTACAAACCAAACAACTACTGGAATGAACTATACTATCATGTTTCATTTACTAGTACTTTAGTCTAGTGCCATCACTTGAAACTATAGTATATTCGCTTTAAGAAAATAGTGACGTCATCAAGGTCTCCATGATTTAACCAATGAGATTTTATAGGGGTTGTCTGTTATTGGTCAATGTGACTTGTTTTCTCATTTACTCACGTCTCATTGGCCAGTTTAACCTCTGATTATCATGACGTCACTATTTACTTAACGCGAATAGCCTATAGTGCTTTGTACTCACCAAGGCTGTCGAAAGCAGACTGGGTCCAGATGATGAAGCGTCCCACGTGGCCACCAGGAGCCAGCTTCAGTAGGTTCAGCTTGTTCACGTTGAGCATCTCAACTCCGGGGATGTTGCGGAAGGCCTTGGTCAAACCCTGCAAGAGAATTTATGACATCTTTAGTTATTCTGATACTTTGTAGCGTTTTGACACTATATAGGTAGTTTTTATTCATTTATTAACACTTGTAAGCATAAATTACCTAGATTTCATAATTACTGTGTAGTATTTGATCGTTAAACTAACATTAAACTTCATTTCCATTGGCACATGAGTATGTGAGCAGGTAGGATTTGAACCCTGTACCCACTAATACAGAGTCAAACCCCAAACAACTGAGCTACACCAAATTATATTATACATCTCATGAAGATATTAAGCATTTGAGTTAACTGTTCAATCAAAGATTATACTAGAAGAAGAGACAATGTAACTCCAATTCTTTACATAAACTTTTTACACCTTGTTGACTAGAGAATAATATATACAGCTTAAATAGCTCTATTATAAAATGAAATGTCTTCCACATGTCGACACACAGGCCCTAGTATCAGAGCCCCTGTTTCCTACAGGAAGGTCACTGTCTCCCCATCCGTGACTGCATCGCTATATAGAGCAATGCAGTAAGGCTGGCAGGGAATATTACAAGTACAAAAAAGAACAAAAAGTAACAAAAAAGTCATTGTACTACTACCTAATAAGCTAGGCCATAGAATGCTATTTTTTTATACAAATATTACTTTTGGGATATAATTCTGTTCAATAGGCAACTAATCATAAATGTAACAATATACCTACATTATATTCCCATTGTTTTCTAAACATCTTCAGTCAAAAAGAGTCATAATTATTGCCTCTTCCTTACTTTAACTTCTTTATTATAGCTAACCTTTGTCTATATTGTGAAACTCTGTATATTCTACAAGATTATACTACATTTCACAACCATCATCCCATGTGAGGTAGTCATATATTCCCATCTACATCTCTGCTATAGCTATACTATATTCGCATTAAGAAAATAGTGATGTCATCATGTCCCCATGATTTAACCAATGAGATTTTATAAGGGATGTCTGTTATTGGTCAATGTGACTTGTTTTCTCATTAACTAACGTCTCATTGGCCAGTTTAACTTCTGAATGTCATAATGTCACTATTTACTTAACGCGAACAGCCTATAAGTAGTTAATAATATAAAGTAGTTTTAACACATTCATCGCCATGGTCCAAAAAAGTATATGTGGTGCCGGTCATTTTGACCCACCATGGCGACGAATGTGTTAAAGAAAACAATATAACCATACCTGGTCCTTATTGTAGATGATGAGGGGTCCCTTGCGTTGCACGCGGCGACGATTCCTCATCTTACCCTTACCGGCACGGAGGCGCTGAGACTTGTATACCTGATGAAGCAAAAGTAACGTTACAGACTAATAAGACAAGTTATTACATAGTGAAAGTTTAAAGTTAGCATGGTACTAGACTGTAGTATAAATAGAATGACATACAGTGTGTATTTCTTTCTAGAATGTCGTAGGAAACTAAGGTATGCCAGCATCAGCCTATGTCAGTCCACTGCTGACATAGGCCTCCCCAAGAGTACGCTACAAAACACAATCACTCATATGAATTTATTATTTATTTTATTTTCAATGATGTATGTATGTAAATTAAAATTGTTGGCTCTCTTCTATCTCAGAAAAGTTATGGGACTCAATTCAGAGTGTTGATAAAGCCAAATTTTCTCTATCCCATTATTTAACTGTTAACTTTCTAATACATACATATTAGAAATCATTAAAATGGGACATCATATTATGTAGTAATGTAGAATTTTTTGAACAGATATTTAATAGGTAAGCTATTTTCACTGTCACTTGCCATAATGCTGGGTATTCTACAGTTAGCTTGACTATCTTGTGATAAAAAGCATTAGTGTACTAAGGTCCCACCATAGTACACTAATGCATTTTGCAAAATAACAGTTCAATATCAGATCAGTAATAGTGTGAAGTTGGTAAAGGATTAGCAAGTGACAAATATCACTATTTTTAAGTGAAATTTTACACTTTTGGTCATTCACTACCAACTTCACACTATTACTGATCAGATATTAACTGCGTTTGTGCTGAAACGCATAAGTGGACTAAGGCCCCTGCTGTGTGCAATTACTGAGATAATCATGCTAACATATACCTTTTTTCTTTCTAACCACAAGTATAAGATGATAGATGTGTTCATTATTAGTATACATGATCCTCCATACATAGAGATATAAATAAAGGTTTAAAATATCCTATTCTACATACCTTGAGGACGTCAGACCAGGCCTTGATGCGGCGTAGGAAGATGACAGCCTGCTTGGTCTTGTTGATTTCCTGGACCTTGTCGGACACCACCAGCGGGAACTCAGGGACCTTTTCAATGATGTGACCTAGTGGTGGGAAAAATGTGTTAAAGATTTGTGAGACATACAAATTTACAAAAGTATGTGGAATTATACAAGAGATCAAGTTCTAAGTTTTATAGAAAAATTGGCTTTAGTAAAACAGCTAAGATTTGAAACTTTAATAATTTAATAATAATTTAATGCTTTAATAATTTAATGCTGTTTTGTAGGTTTTTTTTAACAAATTATGTAAACATGCATTTCTTTACTACAATCCTATAATAGAAAATTTTATAGTGTAGCAAAAGTTCAATTTCTTATAAAATCTATAACTATTAGTCATAATTATTATGTATGTAGTAAGAATCATGCACCCGTATAAACCACAAAGTATATCCGGAACGCCTAGTTCTCACGTTTATATTGCACTGAATTCGCAGTGTACACCCAAACACATGTACGTGTAAGAGTGTGGACATATAGTGCTACTGCGTAATAATTACAACTCTCAAAATTAATATTGATCTCAATAAGTTAGTAACCGTCATTCTAAACACACTAAATATTATAAATATGTCAAAATTTGTCACATCCGAAATAGGCACAGGTCCACAAACAGAAACATCAATTTCTCTTAGTAACCCTTTTTAGACTGTTGTTAGTATCAAAATCAAAATCAACATGTAGTTCCAACATTTTTGTCCACTACTAACTGCTCCTCTATCTATTCTCTTTGATGTACTAATACACTATGTTTTAACAACATTTACTATACTATTCCTGTACTAGTAGTTCATACTATTGATTGAGCATATTTCCATATCTTTTATACACATATCATCACAATTTTACAACAGAGATGGATCTTCATTTTCCTTACTTTACAGGAAAGAGTACTGAAGTTTTTTGAACAAATCTCCAATCCAAATATAATATTAAAATAGCTAAAACGATGATAAATACATATATAGCATATATAATCAACAACCAGACTGGAAAGCAGAAGTAAAGCATAGTTCTTAACTCTGCCTCCACCGAAAATCAAACCCCGGACCTCACGATGAGCGTTCAGGCATCTAACCGATCGAGCAACGGAGGATGTCAAGTAAGAAAAAACCAATTACAATAAATCAGAACCATCACTATTCTACCCTTGTGACAATATTGTTGTCTAACCACTTACCACGAGCCTGAACGAAATAACAGATTCAATAAATCAGAACCATCACTATTCTACACTTAACAATACTGTTGTCTAAGCATTTACCACAAGCCTGAACGAAATAACAGATTCAATCAATCAGAACCATCACTATTCTACACTTAACAATACTGTTGTCTAAGCATTTACCACGAGCCTGAACGAAATAACAGATTCAATAAATCAGAACCATCACTATTCTACACTTAACAATACTGTTGTCTAAGCATTTACCACGAGCCTGAACGAAATAACAGATTCAATAAATCAGAACCATCACTATTCTACACTTAACAATACTGTTGTCTAAGCATTTACCACGAGCCTGAACGAAATAACAGATTCAATCAATCAGAACCATCACTATTCTACACTTAACAATACTGTTGTCTAAGCACTTACCACAAGCCTGAACGAAATAACAGATTCAATAAATCAGAACCATCACTATTCTACACTTAACAATACTGTTGTCTAAGCATTTACCACGAGCCTGAACGAAATAACAGATTCAATAAATCAGAACCATCACTATTCTACACTTAACAATACTGTTGTCTAAGCATTTACCACAAGCCTGAACGAAATAACAGATTCAATAAATCAGAACCATCACTATTCTACACTTAACAATACTGTTGTCTAAGCATTTACCAGGAGCCTGAACGAAATAACAGATTCAATAAATCAGAACCATCACTATTCTACACTTAACAATACTGTTGTCTAAGCATTTACCACAAGCCTGAACGAAATAACAGATTCAATAAATCAGAACCATCACTATTCTACACTTAACAATACTGTTGTCTAAGCATTTACCACGAGCCTGAACGAAATAACAGATTCAATAATTCAGAACCATCACTATTCTACACTTAAGTTTAGTTAGTTTAGTTTGTAGGGCTCCGTGGTTTCCGCAATTAGTCCCCACTGGGACCATTTTGCGTGATGTCGCTGACTATTCCAGCCAGCCCAGCACCCGCCAGAAGCGCAGAAGACGCCTAACGTCTTCACAGGCTTCCCGAAGCGACCCCGGTTTCCCAAGGATTTTAGCCCGTTCTTCAGCCACGGCCCAGCACTCCAGGACAACGTGGCCAATGGTTTCAGTGGAGTCAATGCAGCCCCTGCACAGAGGGCTATCCGTGATTCCGAGCTTGAATAGGTGCCCGTTTAGTCTGCAATGGCCGGTGATATTTTCGGTCATCACACGCAGTTCTCTTCTCGTTAGTTGAAGTAATTTGTTCGTTAATTTGGGGGCCAACTCTGGAAAAACTTCCTTTGAATGGCTCGAGCCATCGAGTTCCCTCCATCTCAAATTTTGTAGTTCCCTGGTCCAGGTTCTTATCCATGATCTGAACTTGCTGAAGGGGAGGGGCAACAAAGGCTCCGGAGCCACCAAGGTCGCCCCCGCGCCCCTTCTTGCAAGCTCATCCGCTGCGTCGTTCCCGAGTGATCCACTATGTCCTCTAATCCACTGCAGTGTCACACTATTCATAATGGACACCTTGGTAAGCTGGAGATGACACTCGTGTATTAGCTTTGATGTTATTGTCGTACTGGACAGCGCCATCAAGACGGAAGCGCTGTCCGAGACCACCTTTATGTGGTATCCCTTGAGTCCACGTCGCAGAACGGCGACCGCCGCCTCGATAATTGCCACACATTCACATTGGAATATGGAGCTGTGGACCCCCAGAGACAGTGATATATTTATGTTGAGATCTATTGAGTATATACCCGCTCCAGTGCCATTATGGGTCTTGGAGCCATCCGTGTATATACGGACGTACTTGGTGTCCACTCGATCTCCGTCTTCCTGCATGTTGATGCTGTAGTTTTTTTGCATCGCCCACACGGCAGGGATTCTGTCACACGATGCCGCCAACAGCGGTTCCCTTGCCAGGGCCCTTTTTAGTATCCTAGTGTGAGGACAGTCGCTGCGAGCCCAGTGGCCCGAGTTATCGATTCTAATTGCGGCCATAGTAGCCTCTTGCTGAATGTACAAATCTAAGGGCGCTAAGTCCACCAGGACCTCAAGGGCAGCCGATGGAGTTGTCTTCATGCATCCGGTTATTGCGGTCGTAGCGATTCTCTGGAATCTTTGAAGTTTCTGTACCACCGTGGACAATTCAGTTCTTTGCCACCAGACGACTGAACCATAAGCCACTACGGGCCGGATCAGCGTCGTGTACATCCACTTGGTAATTTCAGGTTTGAGGCCCCATGTTTTGCCTATAAGCCGTTTGCACTGGAAGAAGAGCCCGCAGGCCCTTGCGAGCTTCTTGTCCAAATGCTTGTTCCAGCGTAAGTTGTCATCAAGAATTATCCCCAAGTATTTCACCTCTGTTGCCAGGGACAGGCGTTCGCCAAACAGCCGTGGCAGCTTTAGTGGCGCCCTTTTCCTCCTCTTGGTGAACAACACAAGTTCGGTCTTTGACGGATTCACAGACAGTCCGTTATTTCTACACCAATCTTCGACCGTCCTGAGCGCCATACCCATCCTGTCGCACAATGTGCTCTCAACAGGCCCGCTCAGGAGAATGGCAATGTCATCAGCATAGCCCACGGTGAAGAAGGATCTGTGATTCAGCTCCGTGATGAGCCCATCAGCCACCAGATTCCAGAGAAGTGGCGAAAGCACACCTCCCTGAGGGCAGCCCTGCACAACCTGAGCACGCACAGCCCCCCCCACAGTCACGGTGACGGCCCTGCCCTTCAGCATGCCGTCCACCCAACCTGCGAGGGCGGGCTCAACGCCACGCCCCTCAAGGGCCCGTGCCATGCTCACAAAGCTCGTTCTGTCGAATGCTCCCTCAATGTCGATGAAGCATCCCAGCGTAGACTGTTTGTAGTGGATGGCCTGCTCCACGCGTGCAATTACAGTGTGTAATGCTGAGTCCGTTGATTTGCCTTGAGTATACGCATGTTGGTTTTTGTGTAGTGGTGCACTTATTAGTGTTGTGTTTCTTATGTGTTTTTCGCATATCCTCTCCAGTGCCTTTAGAAGAAATGAAGTGAGACTTATCACTATTCTACACTTAACAATACTGTTGTCTAAGCACTTACCACGAGCCTGAACGAAATAACAGATTCAATAAATCAGAACCATCACTATTCTACACTTAACAATACTGTTGTCTAAGCATTTACCACGAGCCTGAACGAAATAACAGATTCAATAAATCAGAACCATCACTATTCTACACTTAACAATACTGTTGTCTAAGCATTTACCACAAGCCTGAACGAAATAACAGATTCAATAAATCAGAACCATCACTATTCTACACTTAACAATACTGTTGTCTAAGCATTTACCAGGAGCCTGAACGAAATAACAGATTCAATAAATCAGAACCATCACTATTCTACACTTAACAATACTGTTGTCTAAGCATTTACCACAAGCCTGAACGAAATAACAGATTCAATAAATCAGAACCATCACTATTCTACACTTAACAATACTGTTGTCTAAGCATTTACCACGAGCCTGAACGAAATAACAGATTCAATAAATCAGAACCATCACTATTCTACACTTAACAATACTGTTGTCTAAGCATTTACCACAAGCCTGAACGAAATAACAGATTCAATAAATCAGAACCATCACTATTCTACACTTAACAATACTGTTGTCTAAGCACTTACCACGAGCCTGAACGAAATAACAGATTCAATCAATCAAAACCGTCACTATTCTACCCTTATGACACTACTGTTGTCTAAGCACTTACCACGAGCCTGTTATGCGATAAAAAACAATTTCATTCAAAACCATCACTATTCTACACTTATGACACTACTGTTGTCTACACACTTACCACGAGCCTGAACGAAATAACAGATTCAATCAATCAAAACCGTCACTATTCTACCCTTATGACACTACTGTTGTCTAAGCACTTACCACGAGCCTGTTATGCGATAAAAAACAATTTCATTCAAAACCATCACTATTCTACACTTATGACACTACTGTTGTCTACACACTTACCACGAGCCTGAACGAAATAACAGATTCAATCAATCAAAACCGTCACTATTCTACCCTTATGACACTACTGTTGTCTAAGCACTTACCACGAGCCTGTTATGCGATAAAAAACAATTTCATTCAAAACCATCACTATTCTACACTTATGACACTACTGTTGTCTACACACTTACCACGAGCCTGAACGAAATAACAGATTCAATCAAACAAAACCATCACTATTCTACGCTTGACAACATTGTCTAAGCACTTACCACGAGCCTGAACGAAATAACATTCAATAAATCAAACCCTTACTATTCTACCCTAGTGCCAATACTGTTGTCTAAGCACTTACCACGAGCCTGTACAAGCGCGGGCACGCCAGCAGCGGCGACGGCGGCTGCTACGGCGGCGCGGCGCTGGCGTAGGTTGACGCGACGGTGCCAACGGCGCCACGGCTTCGTGGGGGCGAACATGCGACCTCCGCGACACATGTTGCCGAACGCTCCCTGACCGGACCTGCGGAAGGGTGCTTGAGTTGTATATATGTCAAAAAGAAAGACAAACGCGTTCATGACCATTAAATAATAGCTCTTTGTATAACCCAATAGTATGTATGTGTCGATTTTATAACTCCATATGTGAAACAAATAAAGAATTAGATATTTACAACGATACTATTTCATACATCATATGATCTCATAGTTGTATAATGTAATGGTCTCTGTACGTAACATACTTTAAGCTAATTAAAAAGAAAAAGAAAACCGAGTTCGTTTCCCGAATTGGATAGTTTTGTTTTTTCAAATAATGTATGTAATAATGTCGAAAGGTTCTCCTGTTAGGACATTATTGTACATTATGTAAATAAATAAATGTATGCAAAAACAAAACAAAACAAACGCATTCACGACCATTAACCCTTGCGGGGTAGACGGAGGTTCAGGTTTCCATCTCCGCAAGTGCGAAGGTAGTAATTCTATGGCCACCTCGAACCCACGTGTTTACCAGATATTCAGTACTCAATGTGACAGGTGGTCAGCCATGTCATTTACAAGCACTAACCATTACCTTTTCGACGAACAGTATATATGTCAAAACAGAATTTAAGTCAACAAAATATTTATTTATTTCTTGTTGTATATATTGCAATATATAATCAAAATCAACACTTACTATCTATTCTTCCGTCTTAATTGTGGTTAATAGATGTGAGTGAGGCTAAACAGAGTCTAGCTTTTAACTTTGGTATTTGGAAGTAGAATCGTGTCAATGTATTTGTGGGTTTTGTGGCTTGTTAGAGAAAGGTCATGTTTGCAGAGGTGGATGCGAACCTCAGGCTATCTCACAAAGATCATAGAATATATGTTTATAAGCATTTATCAATGTGATGTACATTGAGCTAGATAGTAAGAGCACAGTAGTTCTTTTTATAATAAACATGTAATTTTAGTATGTAAATAAATGTACTCCACACGTCGACACACGGCCTTTCGCATGAAATGGCAATGTTTCCTAAGGGAGATGTTTCTCTACCCCTTCTTGTACCGGAAAGGTTAGGTTAAACCAATCAGGAAGAGTCTGGGGTTTGTTTATACAATAGTATTTAAAGCTAGCTTTTACAACCTTGCTCCTTGTCAAGCTGGTAATTAATTTACCTTCTACGGAAAAAAGATATTTGAAGTAAATCTCTCAGCGTCTTAAAATGACATTGTGCTACCTGATACATTGTATGTTGACTATCTGTTTGCTGGTTGTTTTTGTTGTTGTTTGATATGATCATAAAGGAACTACTTCACAACTTGAGTGGATATTTGACATGAAACAGTCTTTGCTTACATCACTACATAGTATAAAACAAAGTCGCTTTCTCTGTCCCTATGTCCCTTTGTATGCTTAAATCTTTGAAACTACGCAACGAATTTTGATGCGGTTTTTTTTAATAGATAGAGTGATTCAAGAGGAAGGTTTAAATGTATAATAACATCCATTAAATAGTGGAGTAGGCTATATATTTTATACCCGTGCAAAGCCAGAGCGGGTCACTAGTATAGTATAATATCTTACTTTACTTGAAAATTACTACTAAGTCTAATTAAATAAATAATTTACCTGTGGGTACCACCACCACGCACCCTGGGGATACGGGCAACAGCACGTCCGGTACCCCATGACTCAGCACTGGTTTGGTGACCTGGCGACAAAACAATGTGTTATTACTCATAGAAAAACATTATACATGACTATAGGCTATTCGCGTTAAGTAAATAGTGACGTCATGATATACAAAAGTAAACTGACCAATAAGACGTTAGATAATGAGAAAACAAGTCTCTTCGACCAATGGCGGACAACTGTTGTCAGGTCTCATTGGTCAAATCGTGGGGACATGATGACGTCACTAATTTCTTAATGCGAATATACTATTGCGAGTATGTGAGTATTCAATGAACTTAGCATTTTGTATTATCATATAAATATGATGTGTAATTTTTATTTGGAATCATCTATTGAATAAAAATCACCATTGATGGTACCTACTATAACCCTAATTAAAAATATAAACCATGTAAATATGGTAGGACTCTTTTAAATAACTAAAATGTAGTAAGAATCATGCACCCGTATAAACCACAGAGTATATCCGGAACGCCTAGTTCTCACGTTTATATTGCACTCAATTCGCAGTGTACACCCAAACACATGTACGTGTAAAAGTGTGGACATATAGTGCAACATTGTAATTATTATCAAACCATAATTATACCTATTCTGATATATGCCTTATTTTAGCTACTTTACCCTACTTTCATTTCAAATATACCTCTGTACATTCATACATACTCTGCTACCTTTTCATTATATCTCGTAACTTACAACTACTAACTAACCCTGATTGCAGACTCATATGTAAATCTCCCTCACCAGTTTTAAAGGTTTAAGTTTAAGTCCAGGTTTTCTTATAAAATTAGTCTTCGCATTCCACTATAGAGGGTATAATTGTGACCTGTACGTACATAAGGAATAAAATAAACAAAGAATCTACGTACCAGCCTCCTTGTTCACGCAGTAAGGCTGTCTTGAGTTCTTTGACATGGAAACGTGCACATCATTCACCAAGTCAGGCCTGTAAAACGAGAATTATTTTTAATACTAAATTATCATATTTCCAGATCTAAGAGCGATTTCAAGGTTAATATATTTCTGGCCATATGGATACTGGAGTCTCGGTCTTGTGGGATGGGATTAATAAAGCATAGTCATTGAGATAAAACTGGTTAAAATCAATATCCTTAACAGGCTTATAGTTAATTTTAACAAATAAATGTATTCCACACGTCGACACACGGCCCTTTCGCATGAAATGGCAATGTTTCCTAAGGGAGGTGTTTCTCTACCCCTTCTTGTACCGGAAAGGTTAGGTTAAACCAATCAGGAAGAGTCTGGGGTGTATTGTCTTATGCTACTGATATATTAAGTGATCTGTGTAATGATTTTTAAAAAAAATATTTTCACTGAAAAAGAATCTGTGTTATGTGCAAGAAGTCCTGAAATGCGGATATTCTTGTTGGTTTTTCACCAAGTCAGGGCTTCCGAAACAACTAGAATTTTAATATTAACAGACGAACCGTGAACTTCTACTTATGTTGAATAAAAACATTTCGCTGCTTTAAAACTAAACTGAAGAAACTCAAAAAACACTATTTTGCAAAAAACTTTAAATATAGTTTTATAAGTTAAACGTTTTATAATATAGTTGATATATTTTTGACATTAAATTGCATATAATTTAAAAAAATGATTAAATATAAATACATTTTTTATCTTTTTATTAACTTAATATGTTTTATGTACTTATTATTTAATCTTTTTGAGATAAAATGTTTTTCGAGTTTCTTCAGTTTAGTTTTAAAGCAGCGATTTGAGTTTGATAGGGATATGAATAATCACTCAATCTTCATTACACCACAAATATCAAATCCAATGGCAGTTTTATCAACAAGTTTACCATATATCATAATAATATGCTGTTATGACTCACCTGATGGGCGCCTTGAAGACATAGGGCAGAGGGATAGTGGCGCCGGCCACTACCTCGCTCTTCTCGGAGTAGACCGACACCAGCGGTCTCGCCACAGATAAACTCTGGAAAGGTTAAAGGATTTCACATATTTAGAAAGTGTAAGATGATTTACATATCATAATTCTACTGAACAAGATATGATAATTATTTTAATGTATTTACAGATTGTTCTGGAATTTTTATATGAATATTTGAAATACACTTATTTATATGAATCTGTCAAAATCAGGACAAATAGGGATCTGTGATCTCTGTAAATAAACTATATAAGTAGTCATTATTTATTGGATTATGAGGATTATGGCATTGAGAGTTTCAACATTTATGGTGTTTCGTAACATAAGTATCCATAAAGAGATGATGGACAAAAAAGGTGATCATTCTTTTTATGAATGAAATGGGAAGATATTGAAGGCACGCAAGATCTTTCCGTGCTTATGTATAGCAGGAATTTAGTAAGATTCCTAATTAATAATAATAATGTACTCCACACGTCGACACACAGCCTTTCGCATGAAATGGCAATGTTTCCTAAGGGAGTTGTTACTTTACCCCTTCTTGTACCGGAAAGGTTAGGTTAAACCAATCAGGAAGAGTCTGGGGATTATAGATTTAGTTAATATTTATACAGTATTGATAGAAAAACTAATGAGATATAACAAACCTTTGTTTTAGTAGTGTAGTGTATTGAATAGAAAATAAACTATAACATTATATCTAAATCAATGCACGTTTATTTTGCGAAATTAGGCATCTATATCACAAAGTTATATTATTCTCAAAACCACTCGCTCCCAATTACGTTTTATATCATAGTCAGAACATCTAATAAAAAGTAACAAAATTATAACCTATAAACAAATGACAACAAATGTAACCAAGTAAAAGGACCGAAAATCAATAAGTCAGAGAATACGATGTAAAGGTGCGAGGTTTCTGAAATATTAATGAAAATACAACCTATGTAAAATAGTGTGCCGAACATCCTAACCTCAAAACTAATCTAGAAGACTCATTGTTATTAATTGGGCAAGTCCTCTAAAAGAAGTTAATTCAATGAGGAAACGAAATTAAAAGATCGGCTATTCTTCACAACTAGGTGAAATAAAGTAAAATGGCAAATATAAAACAGGATATGAACACAAACCATCTTTTGTCTACAACGCGTATAGCAGACAATTTCAACTAGTATCACACTGAAGGATTACTGTATTATGATCTTATACCAAATCTCGTAATATAAATCACGTAAAATAACTATTGGTATATCACTGTAAATACTTTCACTTAGCCAAAAACAGGCACGCCAATCCAGAAGTTAAACACGTGGGGTTATATACACTTGTTACGAACATATAGAACTGTAAACTTAAAAGTATGAACTTATTTGATTTCCGAACTATTTGTTAGGAAGTATCACTTGAACCATACTTACCATTTCGCTTTTTTAGCGAACTAATCCTTCCTAAAAACACTATTTGCGGCGGTAAGGCTATCCGCCATGCCACGAAGGAATAAAAGACCGGAAATTTCTTGAGTTTGACACGCCCGAATATTTGTCTATGGCGGAAGTAGTTGCTACTTGCTTAAATAAAAAAAGATTTTACTTGTCTATGAAAATATATTTAAAAAAACAATAATTTTATAATAATGTAGTTATATAATGACTGTTATTTAATAATTTATATTAAATGCAATAATGTTGAAATCTACCGTGTATTTGCATTTGTAATTCTAGAAGACCAAAATATTTTAACTTACATCAGCAAGATTATAATCGATCTAGTAAAAAACACGAAATTTTATACATATAGTAGGAAATAGTATGACACCTTAGTTCTTCACACTCCAAAATGCATCAGAGTACAATTGTGCGCATATTCAGTACTACGACAAGTAATGCTTTGGATTTTGCTTTTGTCTCTGGTATTTGTTTACCAATTATTTTAATTATTACTACAGCAAATTAAATATTGCCTATAATGTTTTATCCAATCTTTACACAAAATATCACGAGTAAGCTTTGAAATAATTGTTATTAAATAAAGAATTATAAATAATTTATATTATTTTATAACAAAATAATACCTCTCTTTTGAATGAACACTGAAGAAAAGCTATTGATTTTCAAAAAACATGTCCCAAGATAAGAATACCAACGGTCAGACAAGTAAGCCAGAGGATAAACCAAGCACTGATGATGAAGGTTCTATAGAAATCAAATCACAATCTTACGTAGATAGTAAATCTGTTCAATCTCAAACTTCACGAGCTAATTCCATCTTAAATAACCTCGCCATTGCTTCTACTAGCGTGATTAAAGATATTCCTACAGCTTTTGTTGTTAGAAATCCTGCTGGTATCATTTTGCCTCCAGCGACAACGGATACATCAGATCAAACGTTCTCTATTTCAAGCATAACTACCAATGGTGTTACCAATACAAGTTCTGTGTCGACAAATACCGAAATATCTTTACCTATGTCTTCTAAGCAGATGAAACAACATATAACCCTTAATTTGAAAGGATCAAGCAGTCATGTTCCCATATTAATACTAGCTAAAGAGACCTCTCTAAGAATCGAATCGTCCTCATTGAAAATTGAATCTCAAGATCCAGTAACTTCCGCTGGCAAACCAGCATCAAGTCATACAACAAATCTAATATTGTTCGAACCAAATGATACAGCTACTAAACTAAATACTTTCACGACGAATTCAGAGATACACACACCAAACTCCTTGCAAAGTGGGCCTCCTTCGTACAATTATGTCAAAAAGCAATATTTTAGAAAGAGGCCGCGTTTTCTCGGTCCTTTTCTACCGTCACCGTCGTATGTGGTTATGACACCTCCACCGAAGTACAATGCTGCGAATGATGTCTGTATGGGCAATGTAAACAGACATTTGTACAATCTAAGCTATGCACCAACGTTAGTGATGTGTCCAGAATGTGGATACACTGGGGTGACGAAAACGCGAACCAGAATTGTAACGTGTACACATATGTTTGCGGCGATTCTTGGTCTGTTATGTTGCTGGCTATGTGTCCCACTGCCCTACTTTCTGAGATCGTGTAAAGAAGTCAATCATTTTTTTGCGGTAACTGCAGGATTTATTTAGGCAACTACCATCCTACTCATAATAATTATCCATATCGACCGCCTTGATGTAATAAAATATTTTATAATAAGTATGTGTGTTTTTTTTAACACTTCATCAATGATACTGTTAGTTACTGCAAGATATTAAAATATACGTTTTATTTAACAATACAATTTTAGTAAATAGATAAATGGAAGATAGGACATTCGGAATAATATACTGTGAATATACTTATTGATATTTAGCACATAAATTTGATATGTTTTTATTTTGATATTATTCCTCAAATCCAGTATTTGTACATTACACCTTTTTTCAGATGTGTGGAATTTCTGTGATGATAGACACAAAAATCGCATGCCAGGATCAGTGAGTGAATGATGTAGCTTAACTCTCTAAAAAGAATATGAAATTGTTTGAATAAAAATGTGTGATTTACAATCTTAACATGACATACATCAAAAAATGATCTTAATATTGAAGGATTTAGTTAATATTTTATTTTGGTTTATATAAAACACAATAAAATAATTTTCTTTTTAGATACTGAGCTTTGCGACTGTCTATTATCTGTTTTATTTCTCTATGATCCATAATTCAGAAACAATTAGTTGTCATTTTTAATGTCACGGGATTGTCAAAAAAGTTGTTTCCAGAAATCAACATACGTTCGAAAATTTATTCTGTCTTACCAATGCTATATAAATATTGACTTGTTTTAAATATACACTTTTAGTTTTCGCAAGTTTTTCTTTGATTTTGTGTTTTAAACTTAGTTTTAATACTATTTTTAGGATTCAAAGATTTTTATCACACGTGTTTTACATATAATATCTTCAAACAGGTATAAAATTTATATTTTTGAACGAGTATTGTTCAAGGTCGCTGCGACCGCAGCGGCTCCTAGCGGTCGAAGTAGTGAAATTTAGCCTTCCGCAAGTTCCGTGTGTGATGCGGAAAAATCCCTTTTTGGGCGTCTGACCACATGTGTGATTGATGGACAATTTAAGGTTCTGTTGTGAATAATTATTGTGCCCCAACGATTTTCTTGTGTATTATCGTCTGGATAGTTACTAAAAGTGTTTGTTGACCCTGTAGTGTGGCGAAAAACGTCGTGATTTGACTGTTATAAGTGCATTTTTTTGATGTAAATACGACGTCGGGTTAGGGTCATAGTGTTGGTTGGTGTCTTGAAAAAAGTCTCTGCGAATTTCTCGTTTTAGCAGCAGCTATTGCATTTGAAATTCGTTGATCGAACCTCAGTGCATCTGTAACTTTGTTCTGAGCCGGTGGAACGGCTGCCGTAGCGTGTTTTTAAGTAAAAGTTTCGGGTTAGGACGGCAACATGCCGTCATTGTGAGTTATGGATCTGCTCTTGTGATTGTCGTGTGGCGCGGTGTTCGCGCCCGACTTACATAATCTGGGAGGCGGGATGGCAGCTCGGGTGTCTGCTGAGGCCGCGGGGCCTTCTTACGCCTCCGTTCTGAACTTCCGCGGTAGTGATAGCAATAAAGAGAACATAGAGACCTCTCCACTGGAGCAGGTGGACGGCCTGCCAGCTCCTCCTCAGGAGGAAGAGGAGGAGGGATTCGTGCCGGTGATGCCGCACGGAAGACGCACGGCTAAAGGCAAAAAAGAGAAAGAGCGCAAAATGCCTCCTAAACAACACAAAAACGCACAGCCACACGTGGAAGCCTCTTCCACCAGTGAACAGCCACAGCAGTCGGCTGAGACTGAAGATAAGAAGTTCGTGGAAGCTCCAATTCCCAAAGTGAACCCTTGGCAGGTAAGACGCACTACACTAAAACTTAACCTATAAGTGTTCAAAATATTTATCTCTAGTACATTCCAAATTGAACAATGGTCTAATAAGTGGCATTTATTCCTGATTTGTAACATATACAACCTCACTGGTCCTAGTTAAGGGGTGTAGAATCATTGAAATTGAATATACCTGCCATGTAGCGATTGTATGTATGATTGCACATGTATGAGTATTACATGATCTTTATTATTGTTTGCAAACATTATTAGAGTATAGCTGTAGTTAGTACTATGTATAATATATATTATATTAGTTGCTCATACACTTTTTATGTAAATTGGATAAGCGAAACATGTATCCTTAGTAATATTTCTATTGATATTGATGTGATATGCAACTAGGGGTTGTAGTGTTATTTTAGTGTTTATATTCCATCGTCCATACATTCAAGTCTTATTAGGAACGTAATATCTGTGAAATGAATGATTCAGACCTTTACAATAAGAAGAGTTCGTGTTTTTAGTGTAACTAAACGAAATGCGTTGATGGCTTTGAAGCCTATGCTTAATGTATTTGGTAATCATAAATAGGCTTAGTTGGACGGTAATGCAGCATAATTTATAGATTAAATTGGAGTCATATTTATTAAAGCAGGTGTGCTTACCTTGAATAAGGGGCCTTGGGTGTAGGGTTTTGTTAGGTTTATTCAAATTGGCAAATAAAAAACTCCTATATCCTGTTAGAGAAGTAGAGATATGAATATACATGCATACACATCACGCCTGATTCACTGTAGAGAGGTAGGTAGCGATCACGGATCTCCATTTGTCCCGATTCTGCCAGACCACTATGGCTTTATTGACACTCATACACACTCATACACCTTAAACACTCGGTGGTTATAGGTACTCCTAACGTCACCCTTTTTCAATATAGCTATCTGACTGTCATATGTCTTATTATGAATATGTATGTAAATATTAGGCAATAGTTCCACATGTGATAGCCTATTCCTGATAAGTGCTAAATCATTGTGCGACCTTGATTTTAAATACCTATAAGAAGTCATAATCATGATGATATCTTTCGTCATATGGTTATAATTTATTGTAATGTTTTTTTTGTATGGTTACAATAATTACGTGTTATTTTATAATGGAATTACAATCACTGTAATGAATTTATTCAGGTCACTGATTGCAAAATAACACAACTGAGTTATAAAACAAAAAAGCAGTGAAAACAAAAGAAAGTAACACATGTTACATACATACGTAACTTACGCTTCACTCATTTAATAATAATAATAATCCTTTATTGAAACTCCACAATACATTAAATAACACAATATTTCTGATGAATAATTATACATTACAAAATTAAATAAGAAAAATGTTAACTAACTATACATGAAAAAAAGTTAATATTTTAAAATTATCATCAGAATTAAATGTCAGGCAATTAGTGTGGTGTGCCGTGGAGATCCCAAATGGCGTCCAGCTCGGTGGGAATCTACTGAGGTAGCTCATTTGAAGAGTAAATAATACTTATGCTATTATATGGGCTGTAATGACTAAGTAATATGGAATATAGGGGGTTAAAATCTTTAAGTAGGATATAGGGTGAATGGTTAAGCATTTTTGTGTATTTCTAGATATTTATTAGAAATTTTAATTTCAAATTAGCTAGTTATAATTTAATTTTTGTCCCTGGATCATTCCTCAAACCTCAAATAATAGGCAAAAGGAATATATGTGGGTGAAGTGCAAGGGCAATTACGTAAGGGCAGGCCCAGTAGAACATATGACAGCGAGATAGACTCTATATTGAAAAAGGGTGACGTTAGAAGTACCTATAACCACCAAGTATGTGTGAGAAGGTGTATGAGTGTCAATATGAACAAAAAGTGGTTTGTCAGGATCGGGACAGATGGAACTCCGTGATCACTACCTACCCCTCTACAGGAAAACAGGAGTGATGTGTATATATTTTATAAAATCCAATTTTTGTTAGTTTTTCATGAATCTTGTTATTCACCAAAATGTTACAATAATTGATTTTTATATATATTTTTTGGAATTTTTAATTCTTTTAATTGCTCTCTTGTGAAGTTGCAATATGGCACATAAGCAAGATAGCCTTTCCACCATCAATATAATGAAGTTATATCGTAATTAGGTAGGTAAAGTCTTTACCAGTGAAGCTTGTGTGTATTTAAAACTAAGTAAACAGGTAGTATTGATGTATCAAGGTGTCAATTAGCTAGTTTGAGTATGTCAACTTTGATTGTCTTTTTTGTGTGTTGCGAGTCTAAAGCATACTTACATACATGTTGTGACTGTTTAGGATTATTTGGCATGCACATATTACACGTCAGACCTGTACCTGTAGAGGGGTAGG